>JANKYF010000009.1:37837224-37854326 GCA_029829435.1 Erythroxylum hondense
ACATTTAATTTGTTAAAACAGAAAGTTGATTGATGATATAAAGTAAAAATTATCTTAATTGATAATAAAAAATTATTATCTACAACAATAAGGATTTAATTCATATAAAATAACTACAGCTATTCTATTCATTTGGTGAACGCGGATGCTCTGAATGTTGCGATGAGGTGTTGCCCTTCCCCTTTAACTCATCAATCTCATTACGAAGCTAGGCTATATACTCTATTGACTGTTGCAACTGAGTTGCTAGTGCCTGTACTGTGCTCCGAAGCACATGGAATTCATTGGATGTGGACTACCTACTAGATATTGTTGTACTAGATATGAAGGATTGTGAATAACATGTGTTTGCAAATGAAGCTAAGCTGAAGATCCTTCCACGACTGTCTTACCACCAACTATATAAAGACAGATGATTGCATGTCGTAACGCTAGTCAAAATAAAATGACTATACTACTACTATAGCAGTGGTAAGTCTAGGTCGATCCCATCGAGAGTGTGTGAAAAGTTTATGAAATGAAATTAATTGGTGTTAAGGGGGGTTTGGATTTTGGAATAAGAAAATAAAATAAAACTAACCTAATGAAAACAAATTAAGTAAAACATACGAAAAGAATGATAAAATTAGGGAATTCAGTCGGGACAACCCAGTTCATTGGTTCAACCTCGCCCTACACCCTAATTAGATATATTTCATTGATTTGTTATTCTTAAACCTCTCCTAGCAACTATTAATCATGGGTTAATTATTAACCTGAGTTTTCCCTTAGGTTTTGTTTAATTAAGATACGATCATTAATTAAACCTAACCACAGAACAACCAAGGATACGATCTCTATATTTAATTAGGCAGTAGCGTTACAAATTAGGAAAATCGATTAACCAAGGTAACAACCACATAAGATGCGTCATTTAACCTAGGTCATGTTATCCCTAATGATTACAAATCATTAGTTGCTACATATGATTTTCAAGATAACAATTACGTATCGAAATTCTAGCAATGGGTTTGCAATTAAACGACTCAATGAACACATTAAAATCATCTTTTTACAACACCCAATGGTTTTATACACAAATAACTGAACAATAATGAAAATTTGATTATCTATACATAATACCCAAGATAATTAACATAGGATAACACAATCAATTTCTAATGAAAGAAAGAAACAAGAAAATAATAAAAATACTTAACCCTAGTAGTCAGTGTTGATGTCACCTCTGAACCGACGTCGGGATGTCTATCCCTCCATAAATCTCTCCTGAAATAATGCTTTAGCTTCCATTCAATGTCCTTAGCCAAAATCCCCTTCGTCTCTTTTCACCGTGCCTCCCTCTCTTTTGTTTCACATCACTCTCTCAGTCAACTCTCACTATTCACTAATGTGATGAATTAAGATTGATGGTCCAAGGCACTATTCATGTCTCAACCCCTCTCTCGCCAACTCTCTTCTGCCACCAATTGTAGCTTTGATGTGAAAAATTAACTTGTTATGTCACGCCACTATTTATGTCTCACTTAAAAACTCACAGACCTCATCTATTGAACGTTGTGTTTAACGTAGTTATTTGCATTACGCAAACGTAAGATGTTTATGAGAAACACAAACTGAGTTTTTCTCTAACCTCCATTTGCTGGATTGCGTTTCATCTCCTACCTTGTCCTCCTGCACTGCATTTTCTTCATCTTACACTGTCATTTTTGTCTCTTTCTCTAGCTATCCATCTTCTTTCGCTATTCTTAACATTTTTTTTATTCTTTTAATTTTCTTCTTCTTACTCCATAAAGACAAGTAAAAATTAATCTTTAGAAAAGGACAAAATATAAGGCTTTCGACTCACTTTAATTTTGTTACTTTGAAATTGTACCTAAAATCTTATAAGAATTAAAGTGAGAATCTTAATCATTTTTGTTTCATTAATTGCCAAGTGTAAATGATTAAATATATCAACAATTAAACACATATAAATTTCCTCCACACTTTGCTTTTGTCCATCCTCGGGCAAAACATCCAATTTAACTCAAATACCTAAAACATTTACTCAATTCTCAAATTTTCCAAGACTATATAATCATAACCAAAGATGAATGACTTTCAAAAATAATAGAAAGAATTCAACATTCAATGCTTCTACTTGTGATTAATCAAAAAGCATCATCTTTGGGAACCGAGCAATCTAATGGTAGACTTGGAAAATGTGTTTAAGTAAAATGTATCCATAGTTACACTCAAATACCAATCATGATCATGAAAATGCACAACTTTGCATATCATTTTATTTCTCCAGCACTAAAAGTCACATGCATGATTGTGAATCAATGGATTTTTAGGGTCATAATATGAGCTAAGGTAAGGTGGGATGCATTTTGGTTAATGTATTTTGAAGGCCGTTAAGCTAGTGAAGCAAATAACACTTAATGAAAAATTAAACACACAAGTTAGCATTTATCCATAACTAAGCATCGTCAGTTATAAGTAATGCACCAATTATGTTTCGTAATTCAATTCAACTCTCATATCATAAACCATATGAACATAACACAATGAAATGCTCCATCCAACATAACATCCTCTTCATATGTCGTATACTCAAACAACTAACCAATATAACTTAAGAAGGAGACGTTAATCACAAATAACTTTGCAAACCATAAGCACTTCCTTCTTGATACACTTATTTAAACAAATTTCTTTCTTTCTTTCTTTTTCTTTTTCTTTTTCTTTTTTATAAATAATAAAGAAACTACATTAACATAGGAATTTCAATGATACGACATAACAAAACATCCCAACATTAACCAACCCATATATATGTACACCCCACACTTATAATTTTGTACATCCATAAACTTAACAATCACGAATGTTCCACTAGCTTTATGACTTGGGTAGTATATTTAGTTAAGTATAAAGCGTGTAATATGGTTGATACAAAAAGAAAAAGAATAAAGCTCAAAGGGGTTTATCAAGGAAAAAATCATGTCAATAAGATAGGTTATTTGGCTAATGAAGTTTATGAAAAACAAAGAATGCCTAATCATATCCATAATAATCCATGTGATAAAAATGTGGTCTTGAATAGAAACTCAACACAAAATCAGGATGTACATGTCATGAAGGTCACATATCATCAAAAGACAATGAGACTGATATGGATGTTTCAGTCTAATAAGGCTCAAAATCTCACCGGCTTTGTGTACCACTAGTCACTACTTTTCTAAAGATAATGAACATAGCCAATCACTATAGCAAAAGTACATGCCAAATTTGCCATGATATTCTCTAGTCAATTCACACTCTAATCATGATTATATAGTCATAGAAGCAATAGAAAATGAGAAAATGTTTGTTTGTTTGTTTTATTCTTTCTCTCATTTTGATTGAAAACTTAAAACAAATAAAAAAACAAAATTCAAAAACACACATGCATATAAAAAGTAATGTGGAAACACAAAGGAAAAGAAATTTACTTCTCTTAGGTTTCCTCCTAAGAGGCACCTTTGTTTAGGGTCGCTAGCTTGACTCCTTCTTCTCTTCATATAACAAAATTGTGATGTTCAGGTTTTATAGTTAGCACCACTTCTGCGTAAGGTAGTTTCAGATATGGCCTTAGTTGATCATCATCCTCATTTAGTTTCTTCCCTATCCTCAGATTCTCAATCCTAAGTAAGTCCATACACTATGGAAATATTTTGAGTGTCTCTCACCTTTTTCTTCATCATTTAATTCCTCTAATATGTTATGTAAAGGTAAAGAGTTAGTCTCAAAAATAATCCTGGACTCAGTACTTACATCTGAGCTAAAAGAAATGTCCCTTTCAAATTCAAACTCCTTTTTAACTTCTTCGACACAAGCAATTTGTTGAGTATTGACCTCAAAATTCTCAAGCTCCTCATCACTTTGTAAAGTTTCCGTATAAAAATTCGTTGGGCACACCTCGGGTTGGCACAGTTGCTCTTCTTTGCTTTACAGTTCTAGATGATTAATATCTCCCCATCGAGTCAATGCATCTTGTTGGAATTATGGAGCATCCTATCAAATTTGCTGTACACCTTGGTGAAATAGTTGTTGCGTATTATATTGGAACTGCTGCAAATCCTGTTGTAGGCTCTGTTGAAATCAAAGATTGTTAGCAATCATAACATTCATCAATTCTTCCAAAGATGTGCTTGAGTTTTGACAAGAAGTTTTTGGTCCACCCGGGAATTGCGGTGTCTCCTACAAACTATCATGGAAGTAATTATGAAGATTATCCTATCTATAACAAAAGTTAGGTTGATCAGTCCAAACATTGTTATAAGATTGAGAATGTAAGTTATAAAAGAAATTACTTTCGTCCATATCAATTTTTTTTTACAAACACAAAACAAAAAAAGAAAAGATCATAGAATAACTGAAAATAAATCAATTATGAACAAATATATACAAAAAACCAATTAAATCACAAACAAAAACTAAAACACCATATTCATTGGCAACGGCACTAAAATTGACCACGCGTTATAATGCTATCGAAAATAAAATAGCTGGACTACTACTATAGCAGTGGTGAGTCTAGGTCGATCCCATAGAGAGTGTGTGCAAAGTTTATGAAATAAAATTACTCGGTTCTTAGGAAATAGGGGCGTTTGGATTTTAGAATAAGAAAATAAAATAAAACTAACCTAATGAAAACAAATTAAACAAAACCTATGAAAAAAATGATAAAAGTGGGAAATTCAGTAGGGACCCAGTTCTTTGGTTCAACCTCAACCTATAACCTAATTAAGCATATTTAATTGATTTGTTGTTCTTAAACCTCTCCTAGCAACTATTAATTGTGGGTTAATTATTAACTTGATTTTCCTTTAGGTTTTGTTTAATTAAGATATGATCGTTAATTAAACCTAACCCCCAAACAACCTAGGATACAATCTCTAGATTTAATTAGGCAACATCATTACGAATTAGGAAAATTGATCAATCAAGGCAATAACCACATACAATTCGTCATTTAACCCAAGTCATGTTATCCCTAATGATTACAAATCATTAGTTGCTACACATAAATTTCAACATAACAATTACGAATTATATCAAAATTCTAGCAATGGGTTTGCAATTAAACGATTCAATGAAGGCATTAAAATTATCTTTTCACAATACCTATTGGGTTCATGCGCAAATAACCGAATAATAACAAAATTTTGATTATCCATACACAATACCGAAATCAATTAACATAGGATAACACAATCAACTTCTAATGAGAGAAAGAAACAACAAAACAACAAAACACTTAACCTGGGCCGTTGACATCGATGTCACCTTTAAACTAACGTTTGGATGTCTAGCCCTTTATAAATCTCTCCCGAAAAAATGATTTAGCTCCCATTCAATGTCCCTAGCCAAAATCCCCTTCAAATCTCTTCACTACGTGTTGGACCCCAAACATTTATTAGAAGTTAGAAGTGGAAATAAGAAATTTTGGTGATTAGTCATGAGTAAAGAATAAATGAATAAAAATTCTTGAACCAAGAAATGATAGGCAAGGAAAAAGTAGTGAATAAGAAATGTGGATATGTCCAAGTTTTGCTTTGGTGTTTCTGGTGGATAAAAGATTTTGAAGTGAGAAGAATTAAGCTGAAAGTTAGAAGGAAAATGAAAGCCAAAAATGAAGTTGCATTTGTGTAGTAAGTTGAGGAAAGAGATGTATTTATATGTGTATGTTCTGTTATTTGTATTCATGATTAATCATGGATTATAAATTTTGTTTATAGATGATATTGATTTGAAATGGAATTGAGAATGAAGAGTAAATGAAGTAGAACAGGTGATCTTAGTATGATCTGTGTTAAGGAAAGATTGTGAAACAAAATGAGTGGTTGATTTGGAAAATGTACATGAGATGATGCTTGAGTCTTTTAGCTATAATGTTTTCTCTAGTTATCCAAACAAGATGATTCTTAATTTGGATTAAATTATAAACATATGGCTACATTTCTTATGAAAACATAGAATTTAAATTCTGTCTTTAAGAATCTCAAAATTTGTCATGAAGTTGAGAATTGGGTGTAGTACATTGGATGAATGTAAATTCATGTTCTGTATTCAAGGAAAATTCTGGATCAATCTAGGCTATATTAGAGAAAGTTGTCTCTCAAAAGTTGTAGGTCTTTCTTTTAGCTCTCCAACAACATATAGTATAGAATTTTTGGACTTCTAAGCTAAAAGCTATGGTCCTTGTAAAGGAAGTTGTATCTTCTACCTTTTTACTTCTTCAGTGATGACATCATCTTCTTCTGTGTTTCTTCTGTGATGACATCATCTTCTTCTATGTTTTGTTTCATCTGTGTTCTACTTCTTCGGCCTTTTTGCTTCTTCTATGATGACGTCATCTTCTTCTGTGTTTTGCTTCTTTTATGTTTTGCTTCTTCTATATTTTGCTTCTTATGTCTTTTGCTTCTTTTGCCTTTTCGCTTCTTTTGTGTTTTACTTCTTCTGTCTTTTGCTTCTTTCTTTCTTTTGCTTCTTCTGCCTTTCACTTCTTTCTTTCTTTTGCTTCTTCTGCCTTTCGCTTCTTCTGCCTTTCGCTTCTTCTATCTTTTGCTTCTTCTGCCTTTTCACTTCTTCTGTGTTTTGCTTCTTTTGTCTTTTGCTTCTTCTGTCTTTCGTTTCTTCTGTCTTTTGCTTCTTCTACCTTTTGCTTCTTCTGTGTTTTGCTCCTTTTGTCTTTTGCTTTTTCTGCTGTTCACTTCTTTTAGGTTTTGCTTCTTCTGTCTTTTGCTTCTTCTGTCTTTTACTTCTTTTATCTTTTACTTCTTCTCTCTTTTCCTTCTTCTGTCTTTCGCTTCTTCTGTCTTTCGCTTCTTTTGCCTTTTGTTTCTTCTGTGTTTTGCTTCTTCTGTGTTTTGCTTCTTTTGTCTTTCGCTTCTTCTGCCTTTCGCTTCTTCTATTTTTCGCTTTTTCTATCTTTCGCTTCTTCTGTCTTTCGCTTCTTCTGTCTTTCGCTTCTTCTATCTTTCGTTTCTTCTGCCTTACGCTTCTTCTGTGTTTTGCTTCTTTTGTCTTTTTCTTCTTCTGTCTTTTGCTTCTTCTATGTTTTGTTTCTTCTGTGTTTCGCTTCTTCTGTGTTGTCCTGAAACGTCTTCTTCTGTGTTTTATTGATGTGTCTTCTTCCGTGTTTTGCTGACGTGTCTTCTTCTGTGTTTTGCTCCTTCTGCTTTTTGTTTCTTTTATGTTTTGTTCCTTCTGTTTTTTATTTCTTCTGTGTTTTTCTATCTTCTACCTTTTGCTTCTTTTGTCTTTCATTTCTTCTATGTTTTGCTATCTTCTGTCTTTTTGCTCCTTCTATCTTTTTGCTTCTTCTGTACCTATTTTCTGATCCATTTTGACCCTTAAGATGATAAAAATCTGACCTCAAGGTCTTCTGTAAAGTTGTAGATTTCAAAGTTATCTTTGAAATCATCCTAAGATGATCTTAATCCAACATCTCTAGTGAGAGTTATGTCATTTGTCTCGAGACAAGTTCAATATAAGTGAGGACTAAATCTTGTTTGCTTCATTCGGCCATAATTTGTCTCTCCGACCTCAAAATGAAGTAATTCTTGAACCCTTAGATTCCTAACACTTTTATTTTTGCGTCTCCATTGAAGGTCATAGCTTTTGGTGTTGATTTGAAAGAGATGGATTGAACCAAAGTAAGGGTATCAATTGGAAGAGTAGGAATTGGATATTTTACTGAACATGCTTCAATATTTTGATGAGTTTTGGATCATTAGAGCTCTGAATAAGATGAATTTTGTTTCAAGATAAACTAGATACACGGAGCTATAAATGGTATGAAGAAGTTGAAGTCAAATTCAGTTTCTAAGGGGTTTAAATTTCTGATAAGAGTTGTGCATAGTATGCTGATTTGGACAAGAGCGATCCAAAATGGTTTGAATTATATCTTTTGAATTACTAACCCAAATGGAATGATTTTGGTGTCATTGGAAATGTAAGACAATGGAGAAGATTCTTATAGAATAAAGTGTTATGTTAGAATATTCAAGGGTGCTTTTGGCAAGACACGTGTAAAAGACATAAGGCATAAATGGAAGGGCAAAATTGGAAGAAGAAGTGTCGTGTTACCTATAAATGGAAGGAAGCAGAAGAGAATAATAAAGGAGAAAGAAAGAGAAAGAGAGAATGTCATGAAAAGAGAGAGAAATACAAAGAGAAGAATAGAATGAGAGAGAAAAGAGAAACCAAGTTAGGGTTTCAATTTCCTTAGCCTACAAGAAAGATTTTGAGGTTGTTCAAGAAGAGAAAAAGGTAAAGGAAGAGAAGAGCTTCCATTTGAGCTAAAGATCTCCTCATTTGGTGAAGAACCAAAGGGATTGAAGAGACCTATTTCAGTTAGATCAGCTCACGGAGCACATATTAAAGATACAACAGGAAAGAGTCTTAGAGACCTCAAGTTGTTTACAAAGAGAAGAGACATTCTGAGCAAGCCTATAAGCAAGGAAATCAAGTGGGTACATGTTTATAATAGAGTGAATAAGCCACTACTACTTTCTTTAAAGCAAAGAAGTTTACTGATTTCAATTGCATCATAAGTGTTGCATCTTTTGCTTTTGCATTATTTGTGAAATCTGCTATATGTTTGCTACATGAACTGTGTAATGATTTATAAAGATATTTTTCAAGTGATTTCTGAAAAGAATAGCAAATTTATGAAATCAAGTTTTGAAAGCGCATATGAAATATTGTATGCTCATGAAATGCAAGTTTTCAAGAAGTGTCATTTTGGGCAACACAGTTTACAAAACTATGAAATACATGTTATGTGGGTTTGGTTTGGTCCATTCTAATGTTAAATGCACTTTGACTAAAGGCTTCTCCCGCTTGCCCACTAGTGGCATAGAGCTCCTTCATAGACTCCCATAAGTTCACGGCTATGCAAGACCATTACGTGGGATTGCGTAGTACGTTCTGTTCACGACTACACAGGACCCTTTGTGGGAAATGTGCTAGGTCATTCTGTTTGTGGACCTTCCAAACCATTCTGATATGCTTATGTGCTCATGATATGTTTTACATGATGGGTGCATACATGATTTGTACTATTGTGAATTTTTAACAAATTGAGAATTTCATGAAATAAGTGTTTTATGAATTTTAAATGCAGAATTACTATGGTTATGAAAAGGTTCAACGGAAATGAGTTTTATAAAGGGTTTTGCTTGTTTCTCAATTATAAATTGTTACCTATGAGCTGTCAAGCTCACCCCCTCTCTGACCCCTCTTTAGGTGATAGTTAAGAAGTCAAGTGAGCAAGAGATGGAGTGAAAGAGAGTCAAGGCCTCACTCCAAATTTGCTTATTTTGTACTTTTACGTTTCGAATTATGTTGTAAGGTGGCTTGAAAGGCTATTATAGCTTTGTAAAACCCTTTTGTTTTAAGGGTTTTGAAATGTAAATGACGAAAATTATTTGTATGTAATGTATTAAAGAGTATGATGTAGTAAAGATACGCTCAAGTCTTCTGATATTCGCAAGAGGTTGGGTTCCGGCAAATGGGTCCCAACATGGTTAATCCTTTCATGTGAAACTGATCTTCAATTCCATAGCAAATAGCACTTTGATTTTCCCAAAATTCAATTCCAAATTCTTTGCTCCTTATTGCACCAGATTTGATAACCTCAATATCTGAATTTGTACTTCACGACTATTGAGATTTCTGCTTACTGTATCAGATACATCACTAACTTTACTGAAAAATACTCATTTGTACAATCATAGTCTTTCAGTACTTCTATCCACTGTCTCAGTCTTGTATTCAATTCTCAACTCAATAATTACCTCAAACTTTAATGGTCTGTACATGTATATATACATTCAAGATGTTCCTATATATATACTATCTCCAACCCTTCAAAGCAATCACTATTATAGCAGCTCTAAATCATGTGTCAAATGATCAACTCATAGGTTTAGTTGGCTCCATACGTATGAAATCACTTTATTATGTTGTATTAAATTTTATCCAAATCTCTTATATAACATCATTGTATACTATAAATCTCCAAATCCATACGATATAATTAATAATTCCTCAAAATTCTCTTCAATTTCATTACTCATATGATTTACACGTTTTCTTCAAGTATTCAACTATTCTTCTCAACTTTTTGAATACATGTAATATATCATTAAATTTTGCTTGGATCGCTTTAATCTTCAATACCATATTACTATCGGGGCAATTGTCGATTCAAACAATTTTGATCAAACTCCATGCCCCCCTGATTAGTTCTTAATTTCTTAAATAACTAATTCCTCAATGAGGTAACATTGTCTCACGTTATTTTCAATTTCCTAATTGACTTCCTTTCTCGAATGATTTTCTCAATTTATTCGATTTCCTCTTATTTCACGTTGAAATATTCTATTATCTGTTCATTCATACTAATTTCTCCACACATTTCAAATTATTTTCCATCTTAACTTCTAGTGTTTGTAATACATTCATCAGGTCAAATTTATATCTCCTGAACATATTTACACAGAATATAACATGGACCTATATACTTATAGTAGAAATTAATGTCTCCTCAAATTTAGGAATCCACTTATATAGTTGGATACTTTACATCAAACAAAAGTACATACATTCTCAATAGTATATTCTACCTCTTATGCTCAAGTCTCCACTAGGGATATGACTCCAATATTTACTTTTGAATCATTACGTATTCATTTCCGATTTGTTCTTTCATTAATCATTCTTAACATAACTATCGGATTTGCTTAATCAAATTCAGTGAAATTCTTCTTAGAAATAAGATTTCTTGCTACTATCATCTATACTATTCATGCAATCTTCATCAATAATCTGTTATCATCATCCTATTTTTAGCCATTCTTAATACCTCGGGAAGACCAATTTCTATTGTTCTTACAAGGTCATAACATTCTAATTACCAAAACTCAATAAAGTAGTAAACATAATTACTACCGCATATGCTTAGGTGGGTATCATCAATTTCATCCCATTTTGTCCACATATTTATCTCCAACAATTCATCAATTTATATCTTACACAATTTGATACTTTGATCTCCACTAATCTTATAAGATATTTTTCTCTTTATCTTTGGATTCATTACTCATTATAACATCATCAACAATCTCAATTCCACTAATATCTTCTAATACTGAATCATAACTCTTATCACAGCAATTAAACAATCATTCTAACTTCCAAGTTCAACCTTTCAATTCCACTCTACTTATACACCTTAAATCTGGTCATTTCCACCTATGTCTCTATTTCTTCCCAGTCAATTCATGAAAATATTTTCAAATCCATATCGATTCAAGTTCATATCCTCAACAAAATTTTGTCACCATATTCATTGACATAACGACAATTACTATATCTATGTCTAACATATCAGATTATGTAATATCCATAAACTTTCATTTTCTCATGTCATGAGAGAGTATCATTTTTCTCGCTTGACATATATTTCGAAAAAATGCCTATGTAAGATCCTAATTCTGGGCTCTGATACCATAATTGTTGGACCCCATTTCTAGAGCCTAACATTCAAAGTCATAAAGCATGAGATATTGTCCTATAGGTTTATTTCAAAGAACCCTCTTTAGTCATCATCCCACAAGAGTGGTGCCCACACCAGTCAAACATCCAAAACAAACTCATTTCTCCTATTTCAGCATAGATTTTGGGAAATCTCAAACTGGGATTACAGTTTTACTTCTACAAAACATTTGTTCCCCATTGTCTTAAGTTTCTAATGACACTAACATCATTCAATTTGGTTTAGAATTCTAAGAGTTAGGGCCTGAATCTTTTCAGACTGTTATTAAACTAGAACAGTACAATATACCCAACTTTCATCTAGAATTTGAAGGTCTTAGGGACTGAATTAGAATTCTATTCCTTCTGATCCTTTGTATATCTATGTCTCTAGTTTATTCAAAAATAAGAATCATCTCATTTGGAGGTCGGATGATGAAGTTATGGCCAAAAAAATCAAACAAGGTTTTGTCCTCAATCATATTGAATCTGTTTTGGGACAATTGGCATAACTTTCTCTATAGATGCCAAATTAAGGTCATCTTAGAACAGTGTGAAAGAGGATTTCTAGATATACAACTTTTATGAAGATCTTGAAGATAGATTCTATCATCTAAATGGTCAAATTTGAACTAGACAATAGGCTAGACGACTTCATCTACTGTGAATCAGACGATTCAGTATGAGATGGAGCAATTGACATAGCTTTCTCTAGAGATATCGGATCAAGGTCATTCTTAGACGATTCAAAGAGAACTTATGGCTATACAACGTTTATGAGACCTTGAAGATGGATTCTATCATTTATAGGGTCAAAATTGGACCAAACGATAGGGTAAGATGATCCTAGACAGAAGGTCAGACAAAATGGAACTATTTTGGAACAATTGGCATAACTTTCTCTAGATATATTGGATCAAGGTCATTATTGAATGGTTTGAAAGAGAACTTATAGATATACAACTTTTATGCAGACCTTGAAGAAAGATTCTATCATCTAGAGGGTTGAAATTGGATCAGATAATAGGGTAAGACGATCCTAGATGGAAGGTCAGGCGAAAGTGACCTATTTTGGAACAATTGGCATAAAGTTCTCTAGAGATATTGGATCAAGTTCATTCTTAGATAGTTAAAAAGAAGACTTATAGATCTATAATTTTATGAGACCTTGAAGATAGATTCTATCATCTAGAGGGTCAAAATTGAACTAGATGATAGGGTAAGATGATCCCAAACGGAAGGTTAGATGAAAGGAACCTATTCTGGAACAATCGGCATAACTTTCTCTAGAGATTTTGGGTCAAAGTCATTCTTAGATGGTTTGAAAGAGGACTTTAATATCTACAACTTTGATGAAGATTTTGAAGATAGATTATTTCATCTAGAGGGTCAAAACTGGACCAGATGATAGGCCAGACAATTTAGTCTACCGTGCATAAAAGGATTTAGTCTACAGTGCATAAGAGGATTCAGTCTACAATGCATAAGATGATTCAGTCTACAATGCATAAAAGGATTCAGTCTACAGTACATAAGAGGATTCAGTCTATAGTGCATAAGATGAATCAGTCTATAGTGCATAAGATAATTCAATCTACAGTGCATAAGACAATTCAGTCTAAGATGCATCAGACGAAGGTATTTTTACTGGGTCTTCCTCACATCCCTAAGAGTTCTAAATCACTAACTACACTCTCCAGAGTACCTCCACTTATAAAGATCATAACTTTTGACTCTGATGTCTAAAAATTCCATACAATATATGTAACACCCCACTCCTGTAAGACCCAAACCCGACATCGATGGTGATATTCGAGTCCGTATCCTGCAAGAGTGATGTGCTAGAGCACTAAAACAATCAAAAGTCGGTATAAATTTTTTTTCAATAAATGCAAATTTGTGCCCATTCCAAAAACAAAACATATTACACTTTGATCAAGCTCTTTTGCCAAACATTTTTCCAATCGGGAAGTTATACACAACAAATATACTCAAATACACAAGATACAATAATTTGTGGAAATTACAATTCAGTGCGAAAATAGAGGGGACACAATGCAGACACAAACTGATCCCGAACTCTTCTTTCACTCACATGCAATAGATATACTCCCATTGCCTAACGGGGTATTCTTCTGAGTCCTGAAAAATAATTACAAATTTTGGGTGAGTTTTGCAAACTCAATGAGTGACCATCATTGATGGCTCACCCAGTCACATAACACATAATTCACTTTCACACCAGTTCACATTTCACATTCAATGCAATTTAATCATTCATATTATGCATACGTAATGTACATGAGACTTACTTTCTATTTATTACTTTGTTGTGACCGAGTGCCTAAACTGTCCCATATAGGGCTCATTGATAACTGTCCCATATAGGGCTCATTGATAACTATCCCATATAGGGTTCATTAAACATTGAGCCTGAGGCTCTGAATCACTTTCTAAGCTCGAGGCTCTGAATCACACTTTGAGCTTTAAGCTCTGATCAGTAGCTACTCTGGTCACAACTGCCATTATGTTTCACGCATTCATGGCATAGAATGCATCATTAACTTTTGTATATTCCCATTCACTCACATTCACATATCATCGGACCTTAGTCCGACATTCAATATTAAAGTTGAGAATCATATCTTCACTTACATGCAAATGCTCATTCGAAACACATTTATCATCAAATTATGTACACTTAGTTCATCTCATTCACATACAAGCAACACTTCAATATCAACCAAGCATCACAATCATCAGACCTCCTGTTCAGAAACCAACACAATCAATCACATTCATAACATCATCCAATAATTAATTAATACAAAATTCAAATAAAACAAACAATAAAATGAGACCATCTAGGTCTACTCACAGTACGCTCCATATTAGCACTAGCTTCAATGATCTGGAAATATTTGAATGCAAATGTTTATCCTGCACATCAAAATTATGCAATACACACAAGCACACACATATTAATTTTTGCACAATTATAAGCATTCATTTATGCACACGTGTGTATATGGAATATATACAATGCATGTTCATAACAATCCCAGGTATCTTTCCATTATTCTCATCACATTATCAGTCTTTCTCATGTCAAAACTCATCTAAGTATAATTTATACTTAGGTTTATACCTCACTAAAACTATTAAAATCTTTATTCCTTTCTCATTGACTCACTTAAGATTTTTTCAAGTCACACTTTTGGGTCTAGTGTTCACATTCAATTACAAAGCGAAACTGATGTAATTTGGTCATACTCACTTCTAGAAACGTGTTTCTCTATGTCTTATGTTTCTATTGACACCAAAATCACTCAATTTGGTTACTATTGTAAAGGTTACACTCTAAATATTTTCGGACTGCTTTTATTCTAAGACAGTACCCTATGCTTACCTTTCACCCAAAAATTAAAATTCTTTGAATCCAATTCAGAATTTAATTTATTTAGATAATTTGTAGCCCTATGTCTCTAATTTACTCCAAATCAAGAATCAGTCCATTTGGATAACTATAGAAAAAGATATTCCCAAAATATTGAAACATATTCAGTGTAGAGAAAAGTTTGCCGCGACGAACTGCTCTAGAGAGAAATTCTCGCATAAAATTCACAAGTTTGCCGCAGCGAACTTTACCTGAAAAAATCCTCACTTAATCCTTCAAGTTCGCTACTGCGAATTTCCAAAAGTTTGCCGCAGTGAACTTCCACAAACACAAACCCAGTTTTTTTTCAACTTCAGTTCAGATTTTTCCCAATCACAACTTATACTAATATCAGCTTTCTTACTTTGTTTACTCCTCATTCTCAACTCTATTTCAACTCAATATCATTCACAAACAATTCCTAATATATATTTGACCATTAACCAAAAACAGAACATATATGTTTACCCATTCGAAAACAATTTTTTTGCACTCATCATTCTAGCTTCAATTCACCATTCTAGCTTCATTTAACCATACCCATGATATTTAAAGCATAACTTACTTGATTAACTCCAAAGCTCCTTCAAATCACAGTGAAACCCTAGCTCCTCCAACATATACGATCATTAACATTTAAGGGTCAAAGAGGCTAGGTTTTTTCTCAACATAAAGAAGATGACAAAGTGAAGGATGATACAAAACTCAATGTTGATGGGTGGTTTATGAGAGCATCATGATTCATGAGTGAAGAAGAAGAATGGAGAAGACAAGCTACAAAGGAGAGAAGAAGAAAACCCAAAAAAAAACTCCAATGGCTTTTTAAGAGAGAAACATCAAGAGGGAGCAAATAAAAATGGGATTTCAAAGTTTTAGTTGACTTAAGACATTGTTTGGAAAGTGACATATGTCACTTGTAACATGTCCAATTCTTATAACCTAAATCCAATTTCTATTCTAAATGGCTCCCAATTTTCACTAGCACTCGTGAATAAATCCTAAAGTCACTTATCGAAATTTCCTTTGCCTTTTTACAATAATTTCTAATACCAGTCATCAATCGTTTTTCCAATTGGCAGTTTTCCTAGTTTAAAAATATCCCAATTTTTTAGAAATTTTTCTTAAAATTCTCCAAAAATTCTAAATCAACAAATATCCCCTCCAAATAAATTTTAAATACAATCTAACCATAATTCTCAATAAAATCACATCTATATATCAATTATACCCGAATATTGTCAATGAATGCATGTAATTTTGATGTGTGTAAAATTTACTATTCACATGCATGTGCATATCATGGAATGCATGAGCATGAAATGTGTTTCCTAATTTCTCCGTAATCTTCCACATTTACAATTTTAGTCTTAAGATGGGTAACGGGATATTACAGTTCTGCTTCTATTAATCCTTCTTTTAATTTGAACAACCATTTGTCCTCAATTATTTTGGCTTTTGGAGGTCTAGGGACTAAAGTCCAAATCATATTCTTCATCACTGAAGAATATTCCTTCTCACGAGCTTCTTTCCACTGTCTTGCATCTTTGCTTCTTATGGCTTCTTCATAAGTTTCTGGAGCCTTATTTTTTACAGTTTCATCCATGAAGCATGCAAATTCAACCAAGTCTAGTTCAGTGTACCTCCTATTAGGAATTCTCAGTCTTGGTTGCCTGTCCCTTGTGAGTTGATAGTCTTGTAAGCTTTCTTGTACATCATCCGAAGTTGGGTGTGGGGTTTCTTCTTCACCCACACCTTCAGCCTCTTCTCTCCTTTCTTCATACTGTGTAGTACTTTTTGTAGATTCCATTCCACATTTTCAGATTGTGTAGTGCCACCTTCTTCAGGATCTGGTGGTACATAAAAATGGGCTAATTGGTTCAGTGACCCTAAATTCTCTTGAATTTCTCTTTGGAGGTTAGAATTTGAGGAATTCTTATTCAACGGAGGGAATTCATCTTCCTTGAAGATGACATCTCTGCTTATGATTGTTTAATAGCCTCTCTTTTGGAGTAGTAAGATCTTATATCCCTTAACACCTTCTGGATAACCTAGGAAAACTCCCTTGATTGCTCTAGGTTCTAATTTTTCTTCTTTT
>JANKYF010000009.1:37947238-37964273 GCA_029829435.1 Erythroxylum hondense
TCCAACGCGATAAGTTTTCTATACTTTGTGCTTCTCCGGGATGTCGGAATGTGTTTCAGTTCGATACATTCGTTTTTTTCGATTCGGTTCGATTTGCATTTCCGCTACGCGATCCTTCGCTTTCTTTATTTCGATTCGCTTTCGATTCGATCCGTTTTCGTTTTGTTTCCGTATTCGTTTTGTTTCGCTATTCGATTTGTTTTCCGCTTTCCGGTTGGGATCTGGTCTCTTCGGACACGGGTCCCAACACTTTAAGTTGCCATAAGTCACCAATTAATCAGTCCATATGTCTCCTAATTATTGGTCCACTCTTCCATTAATCAACCATGCCATTTGTCACACAATGATTGATCAATTTGTCAATTAATTATTAGTCCAAATGTACCCAAAAAAATTTTAAAAAATTTAAAATTCACCAAAAATTTTGAAATAATCATAATACTATCCAAATAACTTTTCAACACAAATAATCCACAATTCATATTTTAATCGTATTTATAATTCAATTATACTCAAAAAATGTCAATGATGCATGTACATTTATTTTAATGAGCCAAAATAAATATTCATAGTTGTGTGAATATACTATGATGTATAAGCACGAAATGCACTTCTAATTTTTCACTATACTCTCAATTCACTATTTTGGATCTAGCCCCGAATATGGGATGTTACATCACCGCTTCTCCTGCAATACTAAACACATAGCCTCTAGTGGATTTTATTTATCAAGATTGCCTACAAAATCAGAATCAACATATCCTTTGACAATAAATTCAAATCCTTCATAAAATAGAGCAAAATTTGAGGTCCCTTTAATATATCTTAGGATCCTCTTTATAGCCCACTAGTGTTCTCAACTGCCATGTAATGACTAACCACTCCCATTGCATATGCAATGTCTGGTTTTGTGCAAATCATAGTGAACATTAAAATTCCCATAGCTGACATATACGGTACTTAAGACATCTCCTTCCTTTCTGCTTCACTGCTAGGGTTTTTACTTAAGGATAACTTAAAATTAACAGGAAGAGGGGTAGGATTGACTTACAATCTTGCATATTGAAGCATCGTAATATTTTCTTCAAGTAATTCTTCTAAGAAAGCCAAATCTTCTTGTTATTTTTGTCTCGGTAAATTTGCATCCTTAGAATCTTGTTTGCTAGTCCTTAATCCTTCATTTCAAACTCTCCAGTTAACTGAGCCTTCAAATCTTGAATACGATCTTTTTTGGGGCTTGTAACCAACATGTTATCAACATATAATAATAATACAATGAAATCATTATTACCAAACCTCTTGAAATATGCATAAGAGTCTGTACTAAATCTATTGAATCCATGACTCATTATGAAGGAATAAAATCTTTTGTACCAGCATCTGTCTGTTTTAAACTGTACAAAGATTTGTTCAACTTGCAAACTAAGTTCTCTTTCCCTGGTTCTTCAAAACCTTCTGGTTGATGCATGTAAATTTCTTTTCCAAAATCTCTAAGAAGAAATGCAATCTTTACATCTAACTACTCCAAATATAAATCAAATGTATCACACATAGCTAGGACAATCCGAATTGTATTGAGGCAAACTATAAGTGAAAATATTTCAATAAACTCGATACCTTCTTTTTGAGCATATCCTTTTACCACCAATCTTGCATGATACCGCTCCAATTGATCACCATTGTTATGTTTGATCTTGTACACCTATTTGTTGCCAATGGACTTTCTCCCTTGTGGTGGTGACACAAACTTCCATGTCTTATTCTTATGAAGAGCTTCCATTTCTTCTTGCATTGCTGCCATTCAAAGTGATGCATCTGAGCTATTTGTTACTTCTCGGATTGTTGATAATTCTCCATCTTCTTTTAGGAGATAGTATGCAACATTACCCTTTATAATATAATTTGACTGCTAGGTTGGGATTATCCTTTCAAGGGTTGGACATCAAACTTTTGTATTTTCAGATTCAACCAGTTCTTACTCCTCGTGCTTTGATATAGTTTCAGTAGAATCTTTTTGTTCAGTCTTCCTTTCTTCCTGAATTGTTACAACATCATAATTTTCTTCAGAAGTGCTATTTTGATCTTTCTCTTATAGTTTATCTTCCACAAATATGAAATCTATGCTAATGACGAGCTTGTGGGCAGTGGGATCCCACAGTTGATACCCTTGACTCCGTCAGCATACCCATAAATCTACCTTTTCTGGATTTTGGATCTAGTTTTGTGATATCTTGGATATTATACATCACGAACACAGGACTTCCAAATATGTGGTAACTGAGAATAGTTTGCTGGTTTACCACTCCACATCTCCATTGGTGTCTTTAGATCAATCGATCTTGTCAATAATCGATTAATCACATAGCAGGTGGTCTTCATTGCTTCTACCCAGAAAGACTTTGCCATACTTGTAGTCCTCAACATGGCTTTAGTTTTTTCAATCATAGTTCTATTCATTCGCTTTGCCACTCCATTTTTTTTGGGGAGTCTGAGGCACTGTAAATTGCTTCTCCACCATTATCAGTCCTGAGGCACTTGATTTTCTTCCCCGTCTCAAACTCAATTTGTGCTTTAAATGTTGAGAAGGTTGGAAATACATCTCTCTTTCTCTTGGTAGGATACACCCAACATCTTCCGAAGTAATCATTAATAAAGGTCACAAAGTACCTTGCTTCACCCAGAGACATAACTGGTGCTTACCATATATCAGAGTGAATCAATTCTAAAATATCTTTACTTCTAAAATTTGATGCATTAAATTTTAGTCTATGCAGCTTACGTCACAGAAGGGTAATGATGCCTTCGTGAGACCAGGGAGTAGTTTTTGCTTAGCAAGAATCTTCAATCCTTGTTCTGAAATATGGACAAGTTTACAGTGCCACAATTGTGTTAAATTTTCTGCAGAACTAACCAATGCATTTGCTTCCATATACATCTCTTCCATAAGCTTGTATAAGTATGCAGTTATCCTTTTCACCTTCATGACTACAGGCTCTTCTTTGATCACCTTCATGACTGCATTTTGAATGGAGGTTTTACACCTAACTTTATCCAATTGTCCTAATGACAATAAATTCTTCTTCAAGCCACATTTTGAATAGTGTGACTTATACCATCATACATCTTCAACTTGATGGTGCCAATCCTAGCAATCTCCAAGGCATGATCATTTCTATACAGATCCTGCAGAGATAGATTTATAAGTGTGAAACCAATCTCTATTAGGAGTCATATGTCACGTTGCTCCTGGATCTATTATCCGGGCATCTGTGAGCTCTAACTCTATCCTTAACTACCATTGCTACTTCGCTGTATAAGATTTCTCCATTGGCCACACATCCTTGAGAAGTTGATGCTTCAGAGGCCTTGTCTCCACCTTTCCTGAATCTGCATTCACTTTTACAGTGTCCTCTTTTGCCACAGTTGAAATGCTTGAGATTTTTCTTATTTCTAGATTTTTGACCTTCCTTGTTTGTGACTCCCAATGGAATCAAGCTCCATTGATCGTCCTCTCGTCATTGATAAGGCTTCCACTTGATGCAAACTTGGCAGCCTTTCTTCCTTATTGATTCGTCTGCTTTCTTCTTTAAGAACCGAAGCAGCAATACCATCAAATACCAAAGTATCCGTGAGGATATTACTGGTTAAATTAATGATGAGTTGGTCATATGAATCTGAAAGACTTTGAAGTAGAATCCACACACTTTCAGTTAGATTTACATTATGTCCCAACTTTGAAAGTTGAGAGCATAAAGAGGTCAGAGTATTGATATGCTTTATTATTGAAGTAGATTCAAACATTCAGAGTGTGTAAAGTCTCCTCTTTAGAAAAATTTTTGTTGTGAAGAGACTTAGCTTCATATAATTTTGTGAAATGATCTCATATCACCTTGGTTGTTTTCTTTTCCTCCACACCTTATAAGATATCATCCGATAGTCCAAGATGCAAATCTGACATGGCCAAGGCATCTATTTGTCTCCATTTGACGTCATCTGTGAAATCCGTTGGCCTAGTACTGATGGTCTCTAAGCAGTTATCTTTTACTAATACTATCTTCATCTTCAATTTTCATGAAAAAAACTTGGTCCCTTGAAACTTTGTAGTATCAAATTTGGCCGACATTGCCTCTATCACAAGAATTGGCTCTCACTCTCTCATGTTAAAAAAGGGAAACTGCCTTGAGTTACCTCTACTTACTATGTAATAAGACTATAGTACACTAGGAAACTTTCTAGGAAAGGTCAGAGAGGTCACAAATGGTTCCACTTAAAACTCAATCTCCTTAGACAGAATTTTTCCTAGACATGCACTCAATCACCTCAAATTCCAACAAAAAATGCCTAAAAAAAGACAACAAGAACTTGAGAATAGAACCACCCTTATCCCGCAAGAATATTAAAAAAAACTTTGATATGGAAGATCAGACTATGCTGCAACCACATAGCATACTTGAGCAACCCTTGGGCTCTAATATCACTAATAGGAGATAAACTTTACCCGGATAGAGCAAACACACTAATAGAAAAAATTGAGATAAAAAAATGAACATACAAGATTTAACGTGGAAAACACCTTGTCGAGTATGGAAAAAGATCATTGGCAAGAATAGAAAACTTTCCAGTAGTATAAGAGGAAGATATCACAATCCGCACCCAGAATTAATACACAAGATTATGAGAAAGATATTTCGAGATATGTAAAACTTTAAATATATGCCTCCTTATATAGCCTTAATGGAGGCAATTATGTTCTCTCTTTATCAATATGGGATTTAAGCTAACACAAGGTATGTACCACCAACCTGAGGAGGTGTATAGAGAGTGCAAAACGTCTAAACAACACCAGGATGCTGAAAAGTAACTTCAAATACTTCTATTTATTGATGGGGGACTAATGGGGGGTAGTGGTGAAGCCCGTGTCAGTTCTAACAGCCGTTTGGCTGCCTGTAGAATTACTAATGGTCATGCTCTCTGGAGTCGAGTTCACTGACAGATTAATCTAATAATTTGCATACAGCATATTAATTAGCAAGCTTCATCTTGAGCCACAATAGATTCCATTCCACTTACCTTCACTAAAACAGTTATCTTAAATCTGACGAAAAGAAAGAACTATGCGTAGATTAGTAAGCTCATAAATGTTTTTTCAAGTGGCAGGAAATTAATAAATTAGGTGAAAACGACCTGATTAAGATATGCAACTAATTATTGACGACCACAGATATCTAAATCTGGTCAACACATGGAGGGGCAGTCAGCAGTGGCTATCATGTGGGTGTCAAGTGCAGGCAGTACAAAGAGTTGTAAATGCGAGTTTCCAGTACGATACATGCGAAGGCATGTGGCCCTTCATCCACATAAATTAAATATGATAGACCAGATGAGTTAAAGTTGGAATCGAAGGCAACGAATTAGAGCTCTTTGAGAGGAGAGGGAATTCCAACAACATCAACCTTATTCAAGATTCATCTGCAGAATTAACCGGCAAGTCCATGGATTGATACGTGATGGCCCGTTAGTGTTCATGAAGGCCCAACTACAAATTATGAGCATCATTGTCAGGATTTTTAATAATTAAAAAATTTAACTAATTTTTTTACGCAGAAGAAACATCATGGATAAAGCTAATGAGCTGGAGCCTGGTCAGTAAAGCTTTCTTTTTTTCTGGGAAAAAGTTATAGTTGAGGAAGGAAACTAAGTTTTTTATAGTCATGTTGTTCCCTTAATTTTCACTTGTGGAAAAGTCTCCATTAATGTCGGTGAGATATGAAGTGTAACAAGTTCTTGTTGTCACAGCCATTGTTGTGGAGCTCAACACGGTAAACCAATTTAATGGCGGGTTTCACGAATCTGTTGTCCTTTCAGAGTTTGCAGCGGAAATCAATTTGACAGGAGATCCTAAATAGAAACGTCTTTAATGCATCAGCAAACTTGGTTATGCATCACAAACTTCGTTATTTAAGCTATATATATGTCGATGTACGTAAATACTTGCAAATGGAGCTTAAACTGATCTTATTGACTTCAATGAACTGGGTTAAAGCCCTATACTGCTGCTTTATTTATTTTTTTTAAAAAAAAGAAAAGATAACCCAAAATAACATGAAGAATTCAAGAGCACCACATGCTTCCATGGCCATCAAAATATGCAAATTATGAACTGAGAACTAGTTGAAATAGACGAGTGAAAAGTTTCTATAGTTATGACCAGCTTCATTCTGTCTTCAATGACGTCCGACCTTGTGGGAGGTATGTCTGCTACGATTGCATGTTACTCGCAATAACTTTGATGTGATCACTACCATGTGAAGTAACGCCTCTGCAGCATAACTCTCATGTTAGCTGCTGAACATCCCAAACCAAGTCGGCGCGTTAATGGCGTGCAACGTATAGAAAGACCATATTTGCAAAATAAAAAGTGACTCAAAAATATCTCAGAAAAAACAGATCAGTGCGTTAAGGGAAAAAAAAAAAAAAAAGCAGCTTCTTTGGTTGTGGTCCTGTTCCTTTCAAATTACCGATGGAAACAAATTTTGGTAATCCTGAAAGTTTTGGCACGAATCAAGCTCTTCTGCAGCTAAATTGTCTGTGGTCGACTGATAAATCAAACCACAAACTTTTACTACTGTCCTAGAAACATAACTATGTAACTTATTTTTAACTAGGCAATTATTAATTACGTATTTTTATAAAATTAAGATTAAAAAATCAAATTTAATCCAAATTAAAGAAAATAAAGAACCTAATAAAGGATCTGGTTAATGACTAAGTCCAATGAGGAACTCATACTAAATTCCAATGAGGAACTCATATCCTAATCAGTGTGTGCTGGCTGTTTATTGAGCTTATAATAGGAGATCCAATAAGGTTAATATAAATAGCTTTTAAGGTCTCATGATGCCTGGTTAAATAAGTTTGTAGACATTCAACTTCTCTGACTCGTTAAGAGTCCACACATTAAGAAAAGTACAAAAAAAACGTTAACAATATAAGAATATATAATTTTTATAAAGGTTAATCAAAAATTTTATGAGTTTGTTCATAATTGAGGAGTTTGTTCAAGTAGTTTAACAGCTTTTCCATTGTTCCATGGATAGTGAAATTGGTATTTTCCTACATTTTGTTGTTAATACAAGTTCATGGTTGATCTTGGATTAGATCTATAATTAGAGTTTGTGTTATAAATAACATACGATATTAGAATAGTTCCATGATTTATGAATTTGAACGAAGATTTTCAATTTTGTCCTCTAGGAAATTGGAGAAATCAATTTGTTTTTGCTTATACAAATTCTATATTTGTTGTTTGAATTGACTTTGAGCAAGTATTGCGTGGAAAAAAAAGGGGTTAAAGTGGATTTTTGAGTGATTTTTTGTCATCAAAATTTGAAAATCACCAAAAATCGTCTATTTTTGAGCGAATGGAGGGATAGGTGATGAAGAAGCAACTAGTCCTTTTGGGACACGCTTAGAGTTTGGCACATGTGATACACGTGCTCCAGATAACTAGAACATGTAGGAGCCAGATGTGAGATGCATGTCCAACACGTGGGACACATGCTTCCCAAGTGGTTGGCTCGTTTGCACATAACTATGCACGGATCAAAAGCGGTTCGTGTCTGTGTGTGTCTAGCACTTGGTATGCACTCACCTTATGCATCCAGAGATGTGTGAAACTTTGGCACGTGTTGTACATGCATTATCGATAACACGTGCAGTGTTGATGTCAACTGTTACATCAATACACTACAAGGAAAAAAATACTCAAAATTTTTCAAAATTTACAAAATGGTCCCTCAAGTTATTTTAGGTCAATTTTTAGGGTACAATGAATTTATAAAGTGAGCTTTTTTAATTTTTCTAGATTTATTGCTTTGAAAATAAATAAGGTTTAACTTCAGAAAAATCAAATAAGGTTATTAAAATCATGATTGAGTGATTTTTCATGCATTTGATTTGAAATAAAATGTATCTCATATGGTGCATCTATTGTTCAATATCATATGATTATTATTCTGATTGAGATTTTCTTTATGATGAATTCTCAAATAAACATTGCTGATAATGTTTTCAACACTGATATGTGATAATGAGGATTTAGAATTTATGAATGGTAAAATGTCATATATTTTGCGCCCATATAGAAGAATGTGAGGATAACATATAGGTGGGTCCCTTATGGTTGTAGATCCATTTGGATACTAATGAGAATATAATCATCACATAAGCCTTTCAACTTAGTATTTGAATTATTTTACTTGCATGTTTAAGGATCTCTCTAGTCTTATGTTTGATTATTCTGTCTATAGGTGTCTGTCTATAGTTGTTGACCTTATATGAGACTTTAAGGTATGCATAAAGGTATAAGATATAGGAAAATCATTATTTAAATCATTTATTCACCCACAAGTAGTATAATCATAAAAGTTAATGGTGTGTACTGTGATCGCTCTTGTGAGGTGGTCTTATCTGCATATATTATGTATTAAGCACACATGTACTTCATGATATGTAAGCAAGATACTTAGTACATATAGTATTTTTTGGATTTAAGTATCGAATGTTATCCTACATTTTTGCTAATTATTTACGTTATCAATTTTGCAGTCACCTACTCTGCAAATAATAACAACGTTGCAATTGAAACCCTCACTGGTTTCAGTTTTAGAAAATGGAAAGATGTGGAATTTTTGCTAGAGATGACTAATATCAATATGGCTATAGTCAAAGATAGGCCATCAACATCTACATCTATCAGCTCAGAGGGTGAGAGAGCGGCATATGTAGTTAGAAAAAGTCAAATGGAATTTGTTATTGACCATAAAGAGATCCACACCAGACCATCTGCTAAGTGAACTTCTAGAAATAAAAATAGCAAGAGATTTCCTCAATAACATCTCATAAAGATATATGCTTCTTCTAATGCTGAAATAGGTACCTTATTAAAGGAATTATACTTTATGAGATATACAGAAGCAGAAGAGTGAGGGAGTACATAATTAGGATGGTTCAACAAGCTCTGAAGACACTTCCATCAGAGTTCGATATTCTGGTTGCCACATACAATTCTCAAGATGAAGCTTGGGAAACAAAAGCATTGACCACCCATTGTGTTGTTGATCACCCTAAACTACTATTTAAGAACGTGAATGACATAAAAAACGCAGCTGCCATCTAAAGAAAGTGGATTAAACAAGGAAGATCAAAAAGCACGTCCAGATTTCCAATTTTCCAAATCAAGCTCCGAATATAGTTTTTCTTTATTTATCCTTTGTTATTTTCATCATACTTGATGTGTAAACTAAATTTATAGATGTTCATTACATTCATAATGTTCTAATTTCCAAATTGGGGTTTATTCCATAGTTATTTTGTGATTTTGATCTTTGTTGATTTAATATAAAATTCTAGTGTTATGTTAATTGTGTATGTTCATACTTTGACAATAAATTGAGAGAGTGAGTCAAAAGTAATCTAATTAAATTGCACAATGAGAGTTGGTAGTTTAATAATTCACGCGATAATCAAATCAACTATCATTCGAAGAGGGCTCTTATGTGAGAACATGAATATCTAATAGATAACGTTTGATTTAGTTGAAAATGTTAAGAAGGTTTTGTAAATCAAGAGATTGTAAAATTTGAAAATTTCAGATTCTATTAGTGTTAATTGGTTAGGTCTTAAGAGAGATTAATCACTCCCTTAGAAAATCTAGGAGCAACATATAATTGGATAAATTGGAGTTGAGGGGATAAAATAATAAAAGAATAAATCCTAAATATTCGTCTTTGATCAACATTACATTAAATTGGCAACTCACTTATTATTTGTTATTTGCTTGATTTTATTTAATTGCTTTAATTTCTATTATTATTTTCACTTATATCATATTTTATTACTTTAGAAAAAAATAAGTTCAATTCGTTTTAGTTGATTCTTTGTGGGATTGATACTTTTCGATGCTACAAGTTACTATCCATATACTTGCCAGTATTGGGAGGTTTATTATATATAAAACTTGCTCAACAAATTTTTGATGTCGTTGTCGGAGAATTTTAGCATTAGGACGATTTGAATTCCTTTAATTTAAGGAATTGTTACCCTTTCTTGTGTGATTGAGGTACCTAATCCTAAGAAATAAGAAAAACAAAAAACAAGAGAAGAAAGTTGGATGCAAAGTAAAGGACATATCAATTTAGACATCACAAAGCAAAAATGAGGAATCCGAAGAGTTGAACGCAAGAAGATATAGAAAGAACGATAGTAAAAGAAATACATCACAGAGAACAAAAGACCCTTATGGACTTTATGAAGCCAGGGTTCAACGCCTATCATCAAGGAATTATATGATCATAGGTGCAACCGACATATAATTTGTTTAAAGAGATGGCAAACAATAGTTGTTTTTTGACATTAGAATGTAGTATATCCTTGTTATTATCTTGCAATATGTAGTTTATTTACAGGCTACTAAACTGAAATTGGGTAACATGGGTGGAAATAAGCCACTCATAATAGACCCAAGTTGACCATCGAAGGAAGTGCATGTTAAGCTAATGATATTAACTGACCGCTACTTAAGAGGTAATCCAAGAATTAGGATTGTGATATTTTATTATTTTATTATTAGTTTAATTTTTCGTTGCTTTGTTAATTTTACTTTTTATGTTTATTTTGTAGGGAGTGAAGTGCTTGAATTTCATAGCATAGATGGTCTCCGAATTTCATCGTCCACACCATCACCACCTTAACCTCCTTAACGAGTTTCTCGCTCTTACAGTTTTCTTTTTATTATTATTTTTCTTTTTATTTTCATTTATGTGTCGCTTGTTTTTCTCACTTTGAGGATAATGTGTTATCTAAGTATGGGGAGAATTGTGCATTGACATGTCATATGTGTAACTTTTTCATATCATATTATCTTAGTTTTAATTAGGTTGACATTGTGTGAACATATGTTGCATATGTGTGAATTGTGTGAATATGCAATGGCAATAATTTGATAGACTTAGTTTATCTTTGAACATGGTCATTTAATTTGTAAAGGTATATTGACTTATGAATTTTATGTTTTAAGTATCTTTGGGTGAATATGCATGTTAATTAGGATATAACATTCATTTTGTTCACTTTAGGAAATTTGTTATATACATTTATAATTATAAGTCAATTGAATGAGTTAGCAACATTAGTAACCTTTCATGAGGATGATTGACTAAAAAGAAATGAGGTAGGCTATATGAGTAAAAAAAAAGTGCGTGTTAAAAAAATAACTATTTCACTGATCCTTTTGAAACAAATATTGGGTTATGAATAGAGCTGATAGTTAGTTGAGGATGTGATATAGCTGAGTAACTAGGGGCATTGACAACAAAATATTTGTCTTCACGTCAAAGGGTTAGAATGACATTCCAACCAAGCTAATTAATAAAACATAGCTTAGTTAAGTAACTAGGAGATATTCATAACAAAGTGTTTTCCTTCACATCAAAAGACTAAGTCAACGTTACATAAAACTAAAAATTGGTGTTTCGATAAATAAATCCTACTGATCTTTGAAAATAACAAAAATTTTCATGAAAGGATACTTAGTGATAGTTGCAATTTTTATTGATTTCTAATTATAAATGTATGTGTACAAGTGCTATAGGTGAATGAATATGATGTAATGTTTTGATTAATATGTAGAATGCTCGTACAAATTGAATGATTGATATTTGTGGTTAAATTGATTCCATAAAATTTGATGTCGTTGTCTCATTGCATGAATATATGCTTGTGTGTTTTATGTTTGATTTGTTTACTTATATTTTTTGTTTTTTTCTTGAGGATAAGCAAAAGTAACTGTGGGGATGTTGATAGGTGTAGTTTATACTATGTTTTGATAGATGTTTTAGTGTGTTTTTAGGTGTTTATTAGATGATTATAGTATGTATAGGCTTAGAATTGTGTTAATATATGTGTTTGTTTGTATTCTAAGTGTTTAATTAGTTTAGATCAAGAATTGCATCTTAATTTTTTGTTTCATAAGGTGTTTGATATTTTTGCAAGTGCATAGAGACAGGAAATTATAGAAAGGAGAAGAATTCAGACAAAAACGTGGCACAAAATGAAGATTCAAAGCCCAAAAAAGATTCACAGTCGTGCGTCATCCCATGCACATCTCTTAGTCTATGAAAATTCACAATTTTTAGTAATTTTGGTGATGCACAGTTTGATGCAATGTCTTTGTATAAGATCATGCATCTACCAGACATCAATTCTAAGAAATTTAAGCTTTTCCAGCATGAGAGTTTCTTTGGTCTTTTGACTTTTTGGGGCTATTTTTTAAACCAAATTAAGTGGGAAAACCCTATAACAACTTTAGGACCCTAAAATACTATTTAAGAACGTAAAAGACACACACAAAAATGCAAATGTCATCTTACAAAAGTTGATCAAACAAGGAAGATCGAGAAGAACATCCAGATTTCCAATTTTCCAAATCAAGCTCCAAATAGAGTTTTTCTTTATTTCTCCTTCGTTATTTTCATCATACTTGATGTGTAAACTACATTTCCATATGTTTATTACATTCATGATGTTCTAATTTCCAAATTAGGGTTTATTCCATAGTTATTTTGTAACTTTGACCTTTATAGATTCAATGCAAATTTTGGTGTTATGTTAATTATGCATATTCATACTTTGATAATAAATTGAGAGAGTGAGTCAAAAGTAACATGATTAAATTGCGTAATAAGAGTTGGTAGTTTAATAAGTCACACGATTATCAAATAAACTATCATTCAAAGAGAGATCTTATATGAGAACTTGATTATCCAATAGATAATGTCATATCTAGTTGAAAATGTTAGGAAGGTTTTGTGAATCGAGAGGTTTTTGGAATTTTCATATTCAATTAGGGTTAATTATCTAGGTCTTAAGAGAGAGTAATCAATCACTTAAGAAATCTAGGATCGAAACATAATTGGATCAATTAGAATTGAGGGAGCAAAAAAATGAAAGAATAAATCCTAAGCATTCACACTTGATCAACCTTACATTAAATTGGTAGCTCACTTATTATTTATTATTTGCTTGATCTATTTAATTGCATTAATTTCTATTATTATTTTCACTCACATCATATTTAATTACATTAGATAAAGTTAGGCTCAATTCATTTTAGCTAGTTCCTTATAAGATTGATACGTCTTGATACTACAAATTACGATCTATATACCTGGAGGTATTGGGAGTTTTATTATATATAAAACTTTCTCAACAAGAAGTTGAAGAATACAACTTATATAGCCTTAATAACAACCAAAGAGAAGGAAAAGGTAAAACCTCATAAATTTAAAAATAAAAAACCTAAATTTCCTCCACATATAGATGTTAGTCAATGTAGTGTTGCTAGAGGTCCTAAGGATGCTGTAAAGAGATTGAGTTTGAGGTGTTTCTTCTATAAGAAGAAGGGACATAAGAAGTTAGACTGCTAAAAATATAAAACTTGGAAAGAAAAAGGCAAAAACTATCAAGTAACTTCTTGGCTTGTATGATATATGAGTCTAATCTTGGTATAGCCACATCAACTTCTTGGTAGATAGATAGTGGAGTCTCTAATCATGTTACTTCCACAATGCAAGGATTCCTATAAAAGAGAAAGCTAAATTAGGAGGAGGAAAACTTATGGTGGACAATAATAAAAAAAGTTGATGTAATCTTTGTAGGGGATGTTTGTTTGAACCTTGATTCAAGGTTCAAACATGTATTAAATAACACGTTTTATATACCATATTTTAGATGAAATTTAATCTTTATATCTATTTTGGATAAAGAAGGTTATAGTTTTGTAATTGAAAACTCAAAACTCCGTTATGAAGTTATCTTTCAATGCAAAATATATTAATACTGCCTTATTGTCGTATGGCTTATACAAAATATGTCTTACCCCTTATGAGATGTATGCTTCTTAATATATTGCAAATAAGTTACTAGAAAGAGAATCCTAATAGAAGAGAATTCATACATGTTATGGCAAAAAAGGTTAAGTTACATTTCTAGAGATAGAGTTGAGAGATTGGTTAAGGATAACAATCCCTTAACTTTAGATTATGATGATCTGGAAACTTGCATTGATTATTACAGGGTAAATTTGACCAAAATAAAGAAAAATGAGTCAACTCATGCTTTTGACTTATAAGAAGTCATATATACGAATATATGTTGACCTTATAAAGTTACATTGTGTAATTCAAGAAATTTCCTAACATTTTTTATGAATATTCATATTATGAATATGTGTACTTAAATAAAAGTTCAAAGTTCTTAAGAAACTCAAGATCTTTAAGGATAAAGTTGAGAACCAATTAGAAAGGTCAATTAAAATTGTCAGATCTAACAATGAAGGTGAGTATATGACAGAAATAGGGTTTCAAGATAAGAAAAAAGGTTCGTTTTTCAAATATGCATAATCATATATAATAGTGGCTCAGTTCACTATGCTGGATAGTCCTGAGCAAAATGGTATGGTCAAAAGCATAAACGAACTTAAAGGACATGATGAGGTTAATACAAAACAGGACAATTTTACTTGATTACATTTAGGGTGAAGTCATAAATATTGCCTTATATATACTTAATAGAGTCCCAAACAAATCAGTTTCAAAAATGCATTTTGAAATTTGGAATGGGTGAAAGCCTAGCATCACTCATCTTTGTATATAGGGCTGCCATGCTGAACTATGTTTGTATAATCCTTATGAAGATAAGTTACATTATTGTTCCACTCGTTGTTATTCTATTGGATATCCCGACCACTTTAAGAGAAACATATTTTATTGTAAAGATGGAGGATCTAGAATAATGGAATCACAAACAGCTAAGTTTTTAGAGTATAATATCTATGATGAGAGTAGTCCATCTCATCTTGATGAAGGTGGTCATTCTCAACCTTCAGATGACAAAAGGGTGGATACTACAATTATTTTATATCCATCACTAATACAATTAAAATTAGCAGATCAAGGTCTCAGTACCATACCAGTATAGGGACAGGAACCCATACTTGAACAAACTGGCATTCCTAAGGTATAATAACATACTAAACCAGTTCAATTATGAAGATTAGTTAGAGAAAGAAGACATGCTATCTCATCTGATTACATAGAGTATTTAGGTGAACAAGATTACTTTTACCAAAGTTGTTTCTGGACTTCATTCAAATTTTTGGTAGAATATAATGAGAGATGGCATGCAATCCATAAAGCATAATAAGTTATTGAGCTTGTGGAATTACCTCATAACTATAAATTGATTTATAAGATCAAAAACAGCTAAGTTGAGTAGTTTAAAACCTAGTTGGCTACCAAAGGGTTTACTTAGAAAGAAGAGATCAACTTTAATGTTACCTTTTCTTTTGTATCCTCTAAGGATGCATTTAGAGTGATTATGAAAAAGTGGTTCATTATGATATGGAACTACATCAGATGGATGACAAAACTGTTTTATTGAATAGAGACCTTATGAAGAAGTTTATATGGTCTATGAGATAAAGCTCCTTCAATTGATGGCTAAAAAGGCTCTGTTTAAGAAATAAGGAGTTATTTGGATGAATGAAGAATGACTTGGGCTACTTTTGAGTGTTCAATCATGTGTGATGGTTGGACAAATCGAAGACATGAGTCTATTTTTTTTGTTTATTCTGTAAAAGGGACAATGTTTTTTAAGCTCATTGATGCATCTGGCCTTGTTAGAAATGTTGATACTCTACTTCATATGTTTGATTAAGTTATGAATGAAGTTAGGCCAGAAAATATTGTTTAGTTCATTACTAACATTGATTTTGCTTATAAAACAACTAGAAAAGATTGCAAATTAAGTATAATTCTTTTTATTGGAATCCTGATATTGCACATTATATTGACCTGATGTTGGAAAGTACAGGAGATGCTATGTATTTTTATATTATTGATGAGACTACGTAGATAACAAAAAAGGTTACCAAATTCATCTACTATTATGCATGGGTCCTGAATTTAATAAAAAAAAAGATTTCACTAATGATAGGATTTTATGTTATCCTGATATTACAAGATTTGCAACTAATTTCTTGTCACTTTATTGTTTTATTTTGACGAAGAAAGAGTTGAGGTAATTTTTGACAAGCGATAAGTAACTTATATCTCAGCATGCTAAGTTTAATGTTGAATTGAAGGTTTCTAGAATTATACTTGAAGATAATAAATTTTATCCTAATGTCAATTTGTCATATAAGTTTTCAGTCTATAGTGAGGGTAATTCTTTTAGTTGATAGTGATAAGAAGGCAATAACGAGTTATGTTTATGATGCCATAGAGAGGATGAAGGAAGCAATTAAGGCCAATATGAAAATAGGTCTTCTTTATATACACCTTATCTTGCAGTCATTAATAAGAGATGAGAAAGGTAACTTTACTTTCTCTTGTTTTTAACTGGGGCATTTTTTAATTCAAGTGTCTATTTTAGATCAAGTTTTACAAAGAAAACTAAAGTTAATAGGGAGAATGGTATTAAATATTACAACAATTATTGCCTATGAGATGATACAAGATCTCCCAAACTCAAAAATTAAGATTTATAAAGATGCTTATGGTGATTTTGGAATCCCAATTGCTATTCATCAAAGAGACCAACTTAATCTTTGTGTTTTTTTAACTTTTGTTGCTTGTTGAAAATTAATCATCACTTTATGTTGTCTATAATGCTACTTTTGTTGTCCTAAAGTTGCTTGGAGAGACTAATTCAGAAGTGGTATTTCAGAATTGCAAAGGTTTGCAATTCAAATTTTGAGTCAATGTGTTAATGCAATAGGATATGAAAAAATTGGAGTACATTTGAATTCATCTATTGCAAGAAAAAGAATAGATAGGAGTACAAAAGATTAATTGACTTGGTCTTTGTTCGATACAATTTAAAGCTTTGGAAAGGTATATATGTTATTATCATTATTAAATTGGATATAATTTTTTATAATTTCTTAATTATTTTATTTTATTTATTTACTATGACT
>JANKYF010000009.1:38043286-38053599 GCA_029829435.1 Erythroxylum hondense
TTAGGGTTAAATGAAATAAACCCTACAAGACAAGATGATTAAGTTACATGGTTTACGGTGCAAGAGTTGGATTCCGGCCTCTGGTAACGGGGTCCAACATCTATGGTATTAAAGCAAGAATAAGAGTGTTAAGATATGAGCAGTTAGGGTCCGGTCCCCGGATCGGGTTCCGACATATTCTTTCCTGAAATCCTCTATCCTCTCTGTATACTTCTGAGCCTTTTTTTTCCAGCCTTTGTACCATTCTCCACATATTAATAAAATTGCTCACCCTCCGGCCGTGGACGTAGGTCACATTGACCGAACCACGTAAATCTTTGTGTTATGTCCCATTTATTTTTTGTCTATCTTTATTTTTTCGTTACTACTACTTCGGGCTATTAAATTCAACCGGTATCTGATCCGAGGGCATTTTATCTTAACAGCTTCTCTTTAACTTTCCATTTAAAAGTAATAATCTAAAAAGAATTACAATCTTACCTCCTGTAATCTACAAAATTCTTACCAAAACTGATTCAAGAAGACTAGATCCATGTTACTTGTAATGGTTTTAGGCATTTCATACAATTTGAACATGTTAAAGAAGAAGATATTGGCCACTCTTTTAGCTGTATATGGATGCTTTAAGGCTAAGAAATGGGCATATCTACTCAACTTGTCAATTATCACAGTGTAACTAAACAATAGTTGGAAGTTGGTAAACACTTAATAACGTCCATACGAATATATATGTACAATAACCCATTAGAATTGATAAGGGTTGTAGTAGTCCTACTTTAGTGATGTTTCATATATATTATATTGACAAGCTTAGAAATTCGTAATGAAATATATAACATCTTTCTAATTCCCTTTCTAATGAAATAGATATTGCAATTTTTTTGGATGTCCCTATTACTCTAGATTGACCCTCAACATAACTCTCATGCATCATAACTATAATTGGATTCTAATTGAAGATCATAATCAATTACTATTCCACCTTTGAATGCTCTCAGTCCATTGTTATAAATCTGATGCTAAGTTGCCTTCAAATAGCTTACTTATCAAGTCTCGAATAGAGTAGTCTATATCCCACCTACCCTTGATTTCTTTCAAGAGTTCTATTTGAACTTGTGATAATACAAAGGCACAAAGCTTGACATTAGAGATTTTATAGAGAACATATGCAACTGAGCTTTATTTCCCTTGTTGATACTTTATTTCAAAGTCATAGTTTAGTAACTTAATTTGGAGGCCAAATCTATTGGAAGGGAGTATGAATTCTCTGCTCAAATAGGAACTTCAAGATTTTATGATCAACATTTATGATGAAAGCCTTCCCACTTAAATATTGATATTAATACATGACAGTTATGATAGTAATAAGGAATTCCTTCTCATAAGCAAATAGAAATTCGTGTTTAGTTACTAAAATCTTACTTACAAATGCTTTTAGGTGTCCATCTTAAGTTAACACTAATTCTATACGATCAGCACATACGTAAACCTCAATTGAAAAAGGCTTAAGGAAATTAGGCAAATTTGGGATTGGTGTTAAAGTGAGGGCTATTTTCAAGGTTTGGAATGCATCTTCAACTTTATCAAATTGCTCAAAAGCATTCTTTGAGCAGGTCAATCAAAGGTATGTTTAATATACTAAAATGTAGTAAATCTCATATAATATCCTACTAAGCACGAGAATCACCTTAATTATGACATGTTTTTAGGATGTTGTTGACTAAAAACTAAGTCTACCTTCTTAGCTTTAGTGGCTACCTCATATATGGATATGATATACCATAAGTATTCGACTTAGAAGGCCCCAAAGTTGCTTTTATTACTTTTCTAGTTTAGAATACATAAGGTTACTTTAATTTGTTTAAAATGGTTTTAAAATGTTTGATTGTAAAAAAGGAAATCATCATTTTAAAAAATAATATGAATCACCTTAAATATGTTCTAAACAATCATTCGTCAAGCTTTAAAAAGTTTAAGGGTATTAGTAAGCCCAAAGGAAACTATTAAGTGTTAAACCAAGGAATGTTCCAATTGATGTTTTGATAATATCAAAACATAATTTCTACTAATAATTTAATTACTTTGAAGAAAAGTAATATAAGAACAAGATTAAGTCATAGACTTAAGAAGATAACTTATGTAGTTAATAAAGAGAAGTTGAAGTTTACAACCTTCTAAATGAAGATCAAACTAGGAACAAAACAAGATCAAGCCTTATCAGGGTCATTCCTTAGTTTTAATATTAATTGTAATCTCATTTAATAATATTTTAAACAAACTTGAGGCAAAATTTTGGAATGTGTTTAAATCATAATTGCATTAAAAAATTGAGTTTGAGCATTCAAAGTTGTTAAAATAATGTTTTTAGGGTGATTGACTGACCTAAACAATATTGGTTAAAGTTGTTACATTGGATGCACTATGAGTTTTTTGTAACATTGCGCAATGTATTGGTTGACTAATATGCTATTTAGTTGACCAATATGCTTACTAGTTAACCAGTGTGTCAAAAACTAGTGAATCTAGTACTTTTAATACATATAACTTAACCAATATGCTATACTAGTCCATAAGTATACTACAATTAGTCATTGTAATGGCTAGTTCTTCACTCCAATGGTTGGGAAGTGTCTTAAAACACTATAATAGGTATTTTTGTCAGTGGTTTTAGCATCATGAAGAATTGGATATATTTTACACATATTTATAAATGTTTTTCAATCATTGAAGCATCATTATCTCACATATGTATAAGTGATCCTCTTTAGAATATAAAATGATGTATTTTAAATTATAATATTTTGTTGGGATGTTATATTATTATTCTTAGGAGTGATTCAAATGGGATTGAGGCTCCTCTTAACATTGGAAGAAAAGTGTAAGAAGAGTTCCTCTTTGCAAGGAAAAGTTTGTACAAAGGTTATCTTTTGTCTTGAAAGAAGAATTACAATGGAATTTTAAAAAGAGCCTTAGAAGTAGACATAGGCAAGAGTTGTTTGCCGAACTATTATAAATTGATTTGCATTCTTTTTTCCTTATCCTCTTTAAGTTCACAAATGGAAGAATGAAATAAAAGTAAATGAATTTAATTATGCTTGCAAAAAAAAAAAGTAAAGAGTAAAGGAAGAGAAATGCAAACTGATTTGTAGTGGTTTGACAAATTGTCCTTGCTGATATCTACTCCTAACACTGGTCTTAGATTTTCACTATAATTTTTCTTTCAAGGTGAAAAATACCCATTGTATAATATTTTATTTTAGCAAAGAGTAACCTCCTTTTCAATCTTTTGTAACCTCTTTTTCAATCTTTCTTCAAGGTCAAACCACTTTTAGATCAACCCAAAACAATGATTACACACCCCAAAAATAGCTTACAACTCAAACTCGCTCACTTGTATGCTTTGATAATCACAAAAAGGCTCACATATTCAAAACGAGACAATGTATCAAAATGCATGAAAATACTTGAATTGTGTGTAAAAGACACCGAAATGCTTCTTGATGCAAAAACCAATGAAAAAACCTATTTATAGTGTTTCAATTGTTGAAGCTAGGAACTAGTTATTACAATGACTATATTTGATGCATTAGTCGACCAATATAACGTACTAGCTAGCCAGTATACATTGAAAGCTTCAGATTCACTGGTGGCAGGAACATTGATCGACGAGTACACAAATATCAACCAATGTTACAATAAACTATCATTACTTCAATTTTAATAACTGTAACCTATATTGGTCGATTACCAACTCATATAGGTTAACCAATGACCTTAAAAACATGACTTTAACAACTTCAAATGCTCAAAACAAATTTGTTTAATCAAAATATGATTAAATCACTTCACAAAGTGTTCCTCAATGATTATTTGAAAGATCATGTGGTTTTAATGTTTTATGTTAAAATCAAAATCTTTATTACCTTTTGATGAATATAAGGACTCATGTAATGAATTAAGATGAAACAAATATGCAATGTGAGCCTTTTAGACTATCAAAGACAATGAAGATGAGCCTATAATAAGTAATACATGAAATAACCTCGATGTATTTTGATCTTCTTCTTGACTTGATCTTGATATTGAAGATTGTCAATATTGTCTTTTCTATCATAATCCTTTGATATGTTAAGATTTTTTTTCTCGTATTCCTTCTCATCAACAACATTAAACTCATTAGTTATACTTATGTTTTGTTATCATCAAACCTCGATTAGAACCTCCCTTGATTCTATAATCTCCCCCTTTTGATAATGACAAAACATTTGTGATATTAGAACTTCATATGAGAAATTAATCAGAACTAATATTAAGATAATAATTACCTTTCCCTAGATAAGTGTATAAAACATAAATCATATTATAACCACTGTTCAATGTTGAGATCAAGATTTAACAAAAGTATACATTGTTAAACAATATATAAATATGTCCATCATATAAAATATACAAAACCACATGTACTTCCCCTAAATTATAGCATTTCCCTCTAATATTGCAAAAACTTATCTGCCCCTTTTTGGAAATATTAAAAAAAACAATTATTTAGAGGGGGAAACGAGACTCAATCAAGCTCATGAAGGTGACGTATTATGATATCTCGAAAAGAATGAAACTCTTCACACAACATGGTAAGCTGATACTCAATAGTCATGAGAAGAGCATCTAGTAGGAAATAATAATATGGTTAAGAGGTGTTGGCCTCATCATCTGCAAGTGGCTCCACGATGTGACTCAAGAGGAGCTCATTAGGATCTTTGTATGACAAAGCCTCATAGACTGGGGACAGATACTGAGGTTGGAAATGTTATCAGTAATATGTTCTAGCCATGTGTCCATCAAATAATTGATATCTCATACAGTTGAATGTAAAATAATCAAAGATGAAATCAAAGTCAATCTCATTGCCAGTAAGAGGAATATGGAAATGTTAAAGGATGAGGCGAAGGATGAGGACATATGGATTGTTTTGTTTCTTCTTTTTGGTTTGATGGGAATAGATCATATTAAGTAAAAGAAAGAAACCTAAGTGAATACACTCTCGTATCATAAAAGTAGAGAGAAATCAAAAGTCATTGTGCCCTAGAAAAGTAAAATAACCACTAGCAGCCATAAAATTATATTTGATGAAAAGATGGTGGAAATGAGGAATGACCCTAGGGATATGAACATCATTAGATTTTCTATAGACCTCTGCATGATTGTGTAACTTAAAGATGATTTTCACTTGATCAGGCACCAAAGGAGAATGTTATATTTGGTGCCATGACTGTAATATACTGGGTTTGTAGGAATGGGAATACATAAGATCTTATTGATAAAATCATAAACAAGATTTATTTCGACACCATGGACTTTAAAAAAATTATGGATATCACCATAAACCATAAACGAGATGTATTTCAAAAGATTATGAGATCTTTGTAAGACGGAGTCTCATATACTAACTTACATTTTTTCCTTTACAAGATAGGATAAAAACACCAATCAAACTGAATTTTTATTTCTTAAAAAAAAACTTTATGTTCTCACTTTTTTCTTTTTTCCTTTGGGTCTCAAAGACTATGACAATAAGATTGATCAATTCAACTACCTTGCACTCATTAACTTAGTAAAAAAGGGCATTAATTTCTTAATTGAAATTTAATAGCTTGCATTAGAAGTGGAACTCTAGAAATGTAAGTAAGAAATAGACCTAAAAAAATGTTGTTAAGGCAATACTCCTATTTTTACAATTGGAAACTATGATTGTTGAAATACCTACACTAGAGTTCCTGAATCCTCAAAACACAGAAAGATGAATGAATAACAAATCTCTCCCTCATAGTCCTAAAAATGAATATGAATAGCACATTCACCAAATATTGCAAGGACGATTAAAAAATATTTTAACAAGCAATATTAACCACTGAAACTAAAACAACATTTAACCAAAGCTAGCAAAAAATATCATTCACAAGCATAAAAAGGCAATAACACTTTCACCCAGGTAAATGGTGGTGGGTAACTGTGTAAGTCTCAAAGAGAGGAGAGAACAAAAAGGTGATTACGAATGGAGATGGCTATATGGAGAAGAAGACACATAGTTGGATAAAGAGGAAAGTAGTTTCATCCCTTTTATTTGGAAGCCATCAATTATGATCTTAAGGTTTTGACTTGTGGAAAAAAGTAAGACGAAGAAGATAACTATAATCCCCCCTTTCACCTACATAACTCTAAAAAAAACATATTTCCCTTTTTTGCAGCAAATTAATGTATATCAAATGAATGCTTAAAATACATTAATTTGCATTCACAAACTTACAACAATCGAGATAAGAAGGTGAAGATGACAGTGGTGGAGAAGATGACATTAACAAAGAAGAAGATGAAGGTGACAAAAAAGATGATGATAAGTCACTAACAACAATAGCAACAATGAGTTCAGAGGAGAGAGTTGCCATGTGAATCAAATGTAAAGTGGCATATATAAAGTCAAGTTGGTAGTGGGAGTTTGGGATTAGGGATAGGCATAGTTAATAAGAAAAAGATTTAGTCATTAATTTTTTTAATTTTAGTTATTATCGAGAATTAAGTAGTATTTATCGTACTAGTTGATACCATTCAAAATCATAACACGATAAAGTAATCCAATTTCTGGTTTCATTTTTTAACTGATACAACACTTACCGACTAAAACAATATGGAATCTGTAAGTTTGAATACAATTCCAATTATTGCTCCCTCATCTGTAAGGTGTTGTTAATGGTAAGTTCTTGAAATTATCGCTCCATTAGATATATAAGCCCCAATATACAAATTTGATTGTTTATTTAAGGTCTAGTCAACAGCCTTTCAAACTTTTTAGGGGTAACATACTTTGGGTTGCTAATTTGACATCCCTTAAGAAGTTTTACTTTGTTTTCTAATTAAACATCATTTTTTATTTGCCAAAACTACACAAAACATCATTCAAGGTAGATAATCATTGGATACCGAGGATCAAATCATCCCTTTCTAGAGGAAGTATTAAGGTATCAATTAAAAATGTTATTCCTTGTAATTGTCATTCCAGGACTTTACAAAATCCCTTATAGGATAATTGGAGTCCTCTCCCAATAGTCACTTCAAGGTCATTTTACCTCTAAACATTTATAAATTCCCTTTTTGATTATGGCTGTATTTATAAAATTGTAGGTGCTGCCATTATCAGATAAGAACATGTACAAACTTACTTTTGTGTATCCCAATCATAATCATCTACTTAAAATCTCATAAACTCACCCTTGACATAGCTTATAAAGATACCATAAGTTGTCCCTCGTTAGATTCTTCCATCTTATATTTGGTTTCTACCATTTGCTCTTATTCTTATTAGATAATAAACTTGAATTATGATTGTTAGAGTCCTAGTTAGAGTTATTAGTTAAAGTCATTGTTAAACTTAAATTATGATTGTTAGAGTCCTAGTTAGAGTTATTAGCTAGAGTCATTGTTTAAGTTAAATAGTAGTAGTTTAGTTTATCAAGAATTGGTTTTGTAAGCCTATATTTATATGGGCATATTTCATGTTTTATTTGACAACAATTTACATTTGCCTCTATTCCTTTGTTTCTTTTGCCTCTTCCATATTTTTTTGCTGTCCAATAAAGTAATATCAGAGTTAGAAATCAGTTTAGCCACCGCCAGAAGGTATATAGAAGCGCCAGAAACTGTATTTTAAAAGTGCTCCATAGTAAAAACCAAGATGAATGGAATGTTATTGTTTCAATTTTCAAAACTTAACAAGGAGAATTATGACAATTGGTGTATCAGAATAAAAGCATTGCTAAGATCACAAGATGTGTGGGATTTTGTAGGAAAAGGCTACAATCATCCGAAACGATAAGAAGCGTTAACGATAGCAGAAAAAGAAGCACTACAGAAAGCTAAAAAGAGGATCAACAAGCACTCACTCTATTTATATGTGCTTAGATGAAAGTATGTTCAAAAAGGTGTTTACTGCAACTATGGCAAGAGAAGCGTGGGAGATTTAACAGAATTGTTTTAAAAGAAAAGATAAAGTAGTTAAAGTATGCCTGCAGGCTTTGAGATGTGACTATAAAAATCTCAAGATGGAAGATTCTGAATCTATAGAAGAGTATTTTGGCAGAGTCTTGATTATTGTGAATCAATTAAAGAGATATGGAGAACCGATGGAAAACGTTTGAGTGATTGAAAAAAATTTTCGGTCGCTAATTTTAAATTTTGATTACATTGTGACTACCTGAAGAATCAAAGGATTTAGATTCGATGTTTATAGATCATCTCTGGGGTTCGTTACAAGCCCAAAAAGAGAGATTGAAGAAAAGAGAAGAACCGGATGCTCAAGAGTTGCAGGCGAAGTTGAATTTAAATGAAAAAGAAGACAATCAACACCAAGGAAATATTAGAGGACGAGGAGGCAGAGGTCGTGGTCGAGGTTGGAATTGTGGAAATCGTGGAAGAGACAAAGGAGGCATAAATAATTCGAATGACAACAAAGAGTTAGATTTTTAGCAACAATATCTAAGAAGACGTGGTAGAGGTTGATCAGTTCAACAAGGTCGTGATTAAAGATCCAATATATAGTTTTACAATTACGAAAGACTTGGTCATTATGTAGCGGAATGTAGATGGAATTCAAATGAAGAAGAAAACACAAATTGTGTTAAGGTTGAAGAAGATGATGATGAAGCATCTACCTTGTTATTAACTTGCAATAGTGACAAAGAAAGAAGTGAGGAGTCTTGGTATCTCGACTTAGAAGCCAGCAATCATATGACTAGTAATACAGATTTATTTTGTAGTCTTGATGAATTTGTTAAAGGTAATATTTCTTTTGGTGATAAAACTAAAGTTCCAATCAAAGGTTAAGGAGAAATTTTGATTAATATATTGAGTATATTGAGTATTGGACAACTTTTGGAGAAAGGCTACAAAATACAAATGCGAAAGAGTAGATTGGTCATGTGAAATAAAAAAGGAAGATTGATTGCAAAAGTGCCAATGTCGAAAAATAAGATCTTCATACTAAAGATCAATAAAGATAGTCTCATATGTTTAAAAGCTACTACGAATGATTCGTCACAGTTGTGGCATCTTAGGCTAGGGATTGGAGTTATTGTATAAGAAAAGGATGGTACAGGCTTGCCTTTTATAAGTCATCCTAATCAAATTTTTGAAGGCTGTATGTATGGTAAGCAATCTAGGAGGAGCTTTCCGAAAGAGTCTCTATCTCGAGCTACATAACCACTCAAATTAGTGTACATTAATATATGTGGTCCTATAACACCAAGTTCATATGGAAAGAACAAGTATTTTTTATTGTTTATTGATGATTATACTCGCAAGACTTGGGTTTATTTTTTGAAGGAAAAACCTGAAGCAGTCGAAGTGTTTAAGAAATTTAAAGCTAGAGTTGAGAATGAAAGTTGTTATCTAATTAAAGCAATTCGGACTGATCGAGGAGGTGAATTCACCTCGAATAAATTTAATCAATTATATGAGTATCTTGGTATTCAACATACTTTCACGGTTCCTAGATCACCTCAGCAAAATGGAGTTGTGGATTATAAAAATAGAACTATTCTTGACATGGCTCATAGTATGCTGAAGAGTAAGAGGATGTCAAAGGAGCTTTAGACTGAAGTAGTAGCATGTGTAGTGTATTTGAATAATCGTAGTTCCACAAAGAGTCTAATGTAAATGATACTACAAGAAGCATAGAGTGGAAGGAGGCCAAGTATTTCGCACTTAAGAGTATTTGGAAGTATTGGTTATGTGCATATTCCTGATGAAACAAGAAGCAAGTTGGATGATAAGAGTCAGAAGTTCATATTTGTTGACTATGCTGAAAGTTCAAAAGTGTATAAATTTTACGATCTTCATAATGGAAAAACAATCATTAGTAAAGATGTTGAGTTTGATGAAGAAGGCTCATTGTAGCGCCCCCTCACCGTAGGGTACATATCGGGACGCCCGAAGGTCGTTCCGACACGTAATCCACGATAAAGGTGCACTACCGAACAAACCGACTAAAATCCATATGGCATCACAATAATAAAACCACAATATCAGAAATCACTAAATTTTAAAAACCATAATATAATCTTGTTACAATCATCCAACAACAGAATAGACAAGTCTATCAGTCCCCTAAACAAAACTCAAAAAGTAAACTGATACAAACGTCTATACTAAGTCATCCTCAAAATCCATCCCAGCTGACCGACCTGAGTGCCATCGCTTCTCTTGCCAGCACGCTCGCACGGCAGGAAAAGACTATCTCCGGAGCTAGGGGTCTAATCTATCAG
>JANKYF010000009.1:38106280-38118364 GCA_029829435.1 Erythroxylum hondense
GTGATAATAGTTATTACTTCAAAATTTTGATGAATTTTAGGAAAATTGATCGAAAATTTGAAGTATTTTAGACTAGAAAAAATATTGAAATAAGAGATAAATAGAAGTGTGAAAATTTTATTAGAAATTAATTGAAAAATGGATAAATTATGGAGTGACAAATGGATCTATTAATGTGTGACATGTGGACAAAGAGTTAAGTGACAATTGATAGCCTTCCTTGGATGACACTTGTAACACATGCATTGGAGACATGTGTCAAGCCTTAAGAGAGACACCTAGTCATTAGGAAAAGAAGGTTTCTGCAACTCTTCCTTGGTTCCACCAAAGTTTCTTAGTTGCTCTCCCCATTTCTGAAATTTTTGCTGAAGAGAGAGAAGCTTAAGTCAAGTAAGTTACATAGACACTTTAATGTTTTAATATATGCATACATGAATGATTATTTTCATACTTGTGGATGGATGCATGTGTGGTTGTTGTTGGAAGAAGAGTTTCAGTGATAAAGACAAAACCAAAATATGCAGAAAGTGTGGTGAAGGATTGTAGAAATTGGAGTTATATGAAGTGTGCTGGAGTGTTATATACAGTGTTTTACTGATTTTACATCTGTATTTAGAACATAACTTGATCTATGAATATCCAAATTGGGCAGAGTTTGATTTAGAGTAAACAAGAGACATAGGACTAAATTTTTTATGAAGAAATCGAAACTAAAATATGTCCTTAAGAATCTTGAAATTTGGCTTGAAGTTGAGAATTGTATTATGTCGATGTATGAAAACAGTCTGCAGATTTTTTATTATAACTTGAATGATACTGAACCAAAATGCATGAAATTGATGTCATTTAACACTTAAGACATTGTGGAACATTTGTTTAGTAGAAGGTATTGCCTAAATATCGCATTGTCTAGGTCAAAATGGCCATACAAATATGACCTGAAATCTACTTAAGATAAAAATCTGAAAATTTGATAGGTTTCATGAATGATATTATGAAGTTGAAGAGGTTTAATAAATTGAAACATGCTTCAGTATTTTGATGATATATTGGTCTATAGATTTTCAAATGAGTTGATTCTTAATTCATATTAATGTAAAGACATATTTCTACAACTTTCTTGAAGAAGTTTACTTTTAATTCTGTCTCTAAGAATTTCAAAATCTGGCTTGAAATTGAGTCTTGTCTTAGGTTGTAGCACTATCAGGGACAGAAATTATGTCCTGTGATTATTGAACAAACCGTATTGATTTAGGCTGAATTAGATTATGGTGTCTTCACCAAAGTTGTAGCTTATTCTCTTATATTTACATTGGTATAAAGTTTGTAATTTTTGGATATTAGAATTGAGAGTTATGAGGTATACAACTTGGAGACATGATCATGCATTAGCCAAAATTTTAAATGTACACAGCCTGTGGTATTTTAAGCATAACTCATTGAATACTAAACCAAATTGGATGAACTTAGTATCATTGGAAACCTAAGACAAAAAGGAAAAACTTTCTAGAAGGAAGAATTACCTAATTACCTCATCTTCCCGATGAGAATAATTGAGCAAAGTAGACCCGAAGGTGAATTGTGAAATAAATCTGGATTGAGGGATTGAGTATGATTTCACATGATCGATAATGTGATAAGATTAAGGATAAGAAACCCAGATTTTTGACATGAACATGCATCATACATATTCAGTATACATGAATTTCATAATTGTGCACAATAGTAATATACGTTTGTATTGAATGTCTTAGAGCGACCTATTCCAGATATTGCCGGGACTTCAAGGCAATAAGCAAAAGGGAGTGATTGTAAGTAATCTTAGATGATCACATCTTACTTTGTTCTGCTTGTTGAATTTGATTTATGCTGATTGTGTTTTGAATTTCAGACAATGATTGTTCGAGACGTTTGATGCATGATTATATCATTGGAAGTGCTACCTGCGTGTGAATATGATTGACTACTTGCTTTGCACATGAAATGTCTGAAATAACCTTGTTTTGATTTAAAACTGTTGAATCCTAGTTATGGGTAAATAGGCTTGCCTATAATGGTCTGCAACTGCTTCTGTGACACTTCAATGTCTTTTGTTATTGACACGTCGATGTCTTTTGCTATTGAGATGTGAGTTTCTTCTGTGATATGATACCAATTATGATATCTTCTGCATAAGTCCCGTTACCCATTTTTGCTACTGGATTAGCAATCATTTTATTGTGTATTCTTATATATGCTGGATTTTGAAATAAACAAAATGATGTTTTGAACTAAAGGGATTGTGCCTTCTTTGATACTCAGTTCTGTTAACTATACAACTGTCCTGAAATTTAAATATCTGCTTGTGCTATAACTTGATTCAATATGATTAATTGTCAAATTATGCATAGTTTAGTTATTGCTCACTAAGTTATATGCTTAGCACGGTGGATTTGTCCCGTGAAGGTTTTGAGCGCCATTTATAAAGACCGGGACAAGACAACCGCAATGGCTAATGGAGTCTGAGTGTTGTTGTGAAAATAATGTAATTTTTTTGTTTGACTTTTGGGCTTGTATCTGATATGTATATGTGAATTTGTTTGTAAGTTTATAAATATTTCCGTTTGGTTTGGATTTTTCAGCGAGTTTGTGTTAAGTACTATGTAATTTAATGTATGTTTGCCTGAATTGATTACTGGAAGTTCGTATGCTTTGATTTGCTTGTTTTGTGTGGCATTCATATATCCGTTCAGAGAGTATGTGGGTGTTACAAGAATTATGACAACTTGCATATCAGAATAAAAGCATTGCTAGGATCACAAGATGTGTGGGATATTGTAGAAAAAGGCTACAATTGTCCGGAACGTGAAGAAGCATTAACAATAGCGGAAAAGGAAGCGTTACAGAAAGCTAGAAAGAAATATCAGCAAGCGCTCACTCGTATTCATATGTGCTTAGATGAAAATATGTTCGAAAGGGTGTCTATTGCAACTACGGCAAGAGAAGTCTGGGAGATTTTACAGAATTATTTTAAAGGAAAAGACAAAGTAATGAAAGTACATTTGCAGACTTTGAGATGTGACTATGAAAATCTCAAAATGAAGGATTCTGAATCTATAGAAGAGTATTTTGGCAGAGTCTTGACCATTGTAAATAAATTGAAGAGATATGGAGAGCCGATGGAAGATGCTCGAGTGATTGAAAAAATTATTCGGTTACTAATTTTAAAATTTTAGTATATTGTGACTGTCATTGAAGAATAAAAGGATTTGGATTCGCTGTCTATAGATTACCTTTTGGGTTCGTTACAAGCTCAAGAAGAGAGATTGAAGAAAAGAGAAGAATCGGATGCTCAAGAGTTGCAAGTGAAGTTGAATTTAAATGAAAAAGAAGACAATCAACATCAAGGACGTAGTAGAGGATGAGGAGGCAGAGGTCATGGTCGAGGCTGGAATCATGGAAATCGTGGAAGAGACAAAGGAGGCAGAAATAATTCGAATGACAATGAAGAGTCAGATTCTCAGGAACAATATCCAAGAAGACATGGTAGAGGTGGGTCGTTTCAACAAGGTTGTGGTCAAATATCCAATATATAATGTTATAATTGTGAAAGATTTGGTCACTATACAGCGGAATGTAGATGGAATTCAAATTAAGGAGAAAACATAAATTGTGTTGAGGTTGAAGAAGAAGATGATGAAGCATTTGCCTTGTTATTAATGTGCAATGGTGACAAAGAAAGGAGTGAGGAGTCTTGGTATCTCGACTCAGGAGTCAGTAATCATATGATTGGTAATAAAGATTTATTTTGTAGTCTTGATGAATCTATTAAAGGCAATATTTCTTTTGGTGATAAAACTAAAGTTCCAATCAAAGGTAAAGGAGAAATTTTGATTAAATTGAAGAATGGAAATCATCAGTTTATATCTCATGTTTATTATGTTCCTACACGTAATACAGATGAGAAAGAGTGGATTGGTCATGCGAAATGGAAAAGGAAGTTTGATTGCAAAAGTGACAATGTCAAAGAATAAGATGTTCATACTGAAGATCAATAAAGATAATCTCATATGTTTAAAAACTACTACAAATGATTCATCATGATTGTGGCATCTTAGGCTGGGCCACTTGAATTTTGGTGGATTGGAGCTATTGTATAAGAAAAGGATGGTACATGGCTTGCCTTTCATAAGCCATCCTGATCAAATTTGTGAAGGTTGTATGTATAATAAGTAGTCTAGGAGGAGCTTTCTGAAGGAGTCTCTATCTCGAGCTACACAACCACTCGAATTGGTGTACACTAATATATGTGGTCCTATCGCACCAAGTTCATATGGAAAGAATAGGTACTTTTTTATTGTTTATTAATGATTATCCTCACAAGACTTGGGTTTATTTTTCGAAGGAAATTTTTGAAGCATTTGAAGTGTTAAAAAATTTAAAGCTCAAGATGAGAATGAAAGTGGTTATCTAATTAAAGCAATTCAAATTGAGCGAGGAGGTAATTCACGTCGAATAAATTTAATCAATAATGTAAGTATCTTGGTATTCGACATTCTTTGACGGTTCCTAAATTACCTTAGCAAAATGGAGTTGTGGAGCGTAAAAATATAACTATTCTTTACATGGCTCATAGTATGCTGAAGAGTAAGAGGATGCCAAAGGATTTTTGGCTGAAGTAGTAGCATGTGCGGTGTATTTGAATAATCGTAGTCCCACAAAGAGTCTAATGCAAATGACTCCATAAGAAGCATGGACTGGAAGGAGGCCAAGTATTTCACACTTAAGAGTATTTGGAAGTATTGGTTATATGCATGTTCCTGATGAAACAAAAAGCAAGTTGGATGATAAGAGTCAAAAGTTCATATTTGTTGGCCATGCTGAAAATTCAAAAGGGTATAAATTTTAAGATCTTCATAATGGAAAAACAATAATTAGTAGAGATGTTGAGTTTGATGAAGAAGGCTCATAGGAGTGGAATGTACCACAAGATGAAAATTATGAATTTCTTCCTTTGTTTGATAAATGTTTTAATGCAGATAAGTCCCATAATCAAATTGTTATTGATGTTACACTGCAAACTGCTCCACGTGAAGTTTAAACAACTCAAACAATTATGTCTCCACAAATCTCCTCCGAGAGGTCACATTGTATGCGGAGTTTAGAAGAACTATATGAAGTAACAAAAGAAATCAATTATTCTACTATGTTTTGTTTGTTAGCAGATACAAAACCAATGACGTTTGAAGAAGCTGTCAAAGATGAAAGATGGAGATTTGCTATAGATGAAGAGATGAAAGCAATTAAAAAGAATGATACTTGGCGAGTGATAGATCTTCCAAAAGCGATGTGTTAAGATATATAGTATATATCTTTTTATTTAGTTTTGGCATCTTATTTATTAATTGGACATATAAGATATTAATTGGAATGAGATTTAAAAAGATGTGGTTGTTATACTCATAGTTGTGAAAGAATCCTCCACAAAATGGAGATTTGTGGTATATTATGTTGGTAATTAAGATATGTACTGCTGGATTTTTGTGGATAGGAGATAAGGGAATTTGTTTTATGTATTTGTTAAAGGCTTTTGCTGGTGAGCATCGTGTAAGTCTGTATCCATAGAAGAAGTGAATCTTGTGTGGTTGTGGTATTACGTGTGTAGTGGGCGTTAATTATATATGGAAAAAACGCAGCTGATGTGATGCACATGTTCTAGGTTTACTTTAAAAAGACCGCGAGTTAGCTTTTGATTTCTAAGAGTTGTTCTTTTTGGCTTTTGCATTAAATATACATGGGTGTCTTTTGATTTGTGAGTTAATGGTGTGCGTCGGCGGCCATATGATTTAATTGAAACTGTTCAAGCTGGATGATTTGCGTGAGTGAAGAACTTTGGGATTTTTAAGTCACGCAACATATGATGATAGGTTGTCTCTCCAATTACGTCACTTAGTTGTATTGTTGGTGATGGAATTTTTCTTTGGTGTTGATTTTATGTTGTTATTTAACTCCATCTTAGGCAGCAACGATTATTAATTGATTTCCTTATGGGCTGCATATATTTTGGTTGATGAATGTGTTATCGAACCCATTATTATTGCGACGACTTCCAGATTTATTTCAGTGGAGCTGAATCTTTTGGAAAGTTGTTCTTCTCTTTTATCTCAAGTGTATTATTATTTTTTTCTTAGTTGATTGATCACTTGAGTTGTTTGTTTAATTGTCTTCTATTAAAAATTATTTAGAAAAATCCTCTGTTGAGGTTAGTACGAGGTGGTCGTACTATTGGGTGTGACATTCTTTTACGGGAAGTGAGGTTGAGAGATAGTATCAAGGGTTGAGTAGTGTCGGCTCAGTAAAGCCTTGGGTAAATCTATTATACTTTGGTGAAAGTATTAAGTTGGGTGAGGACCTCGCAGATATAGACAAGGTGTGCCAAATTGCGTTATCAAACTTTCGGTGTTGCTTTTTATTATTTCATTTTTGATTGCTTTTGTTTTCGTTTGTGCTAAAAACGTCAACGGTAAAATTGGAAAGTTTGCAAAACTACTACCCCCTTCGATTTTTCAATTGGTCTCAGAACAAGATCACCAATTCAGAATTTGGTAGCAAGTTGGTGCAGATTTGGGTTTCACAATTATGGCAATAAGAGAAGGAGCATCAATTATCAGGTCACTGCTGTTGGATGATTCTAATTATCCTGCATGGAAATCATAGATAAGAGTCTTTATTCAGGCACTGGGAACAAGAACATGGAACTCGATGTTACATGGCTGGACACATCCAATGATTACTGACGATAAGGGAGAGATAGTTCTAAAAGTTCCATCTGAATGGACAAAAGCTAAAGAAGAAAGAGCACTTGGAAACTCATAAGCATTGCATGCAATTTTTAGTGCTATTGATGAAGGACGCTTCTTAATGATATCAGCCTGTGAATCGGCTAAAGAAGTATGGGATATGTAACAAACTATTCATGAAGGGTCCAAATCTGAAATAGCGTCAAAACTACAGATGTTAGCTGTGAGGTTTAAAGAACTGAAGATGGATGAAAATGAGATTAGTGGAGACATTCATGAAAGATTGTGAGATATAGCAAATTAGGCACATCAACTTGGGAAGAAATATTCCTATATGAAACTAGTCAATAAGACGTTAAGATCATTACCTCTAAGATTTATTCCAAAAATTGCAATAATCGAGGAGGCTTATGACATCAATGACTTGTAATTGGAGAAGGTAATTGGAATTCTTATAAATTTCGAAATGAATCTTTTAAGGGGTAAATAAGAAAGAAGCAAACGATTGGCACTACAGGTTGAAGTTGGAAAAGATATGAATAATGTAGAAGATGAATCCAACGAGAATGAGGATATAGAGCAATTAATACAAGAGTTCAGTAAGTGGCTGAAGAGAGTGAAAAAGGAAAGAACTGAGTTTAGGCAAAATGGTGGGAGCTCATTGAACAACAACTTCAAACAACAAGCCAAAACTCAAAAGGGAGAAAGAAAGGTAAAGAGAATTTAATGTCATGAGTGTCAAGACTTCAGACATATGCAAGCGGAATATGCTAACACGTTGAAGAAGAGAAAAGGGAAGTCCTATACGAGCACTTGGACTGATAATGAATTCGAAAGTGAAGAAGAAGTTGTGAATAGTGCTGCATTAGTTACTTTGTACATCAAAAGTCCAGTTACTTGTTTAACAGTAACCAAGAAGGAAGTAATTGAAGACAAAAAAGTGAGTAAATCAGAAAATTTTAAGAAAAACACAGAGGATTCATCCCAAAGCTCAATCTCAAATTATGATAGTGATGATACTACTTCAGATGATAAAAAGGAAGATATTTATGAAGCCTATGAGTTAATGTATGGTAAATGGGTCCAAACATGTAAGAAAAATAAAAATTTAAAGGAAGGAAAACACTTCCATGAAGAACATCATTCAAGATCTAGAGAAGAAGTTGTTGTCTACATTAGATGAGCTTTTGAAACAAAATTGAAGTTGGTCAGTATAGAAAAAGGAATAAGAATGTTAAATGGAGGTATCGAAAAGCTAGAAAAGTTGTTAGAAATTGGTAAGGCTAAAGGAGATCTTCAAGGCATTGACTATAGAAGTGAATGTTCCAAGTCGAATGATGAGAAAATTGGTGCGACCAGATCTATCCAAGGAGAAATCTCAAAGAAAAATATACCTATATGTCACTTTTGTAGAGTAATTAGGCACATAAGACCAAAATGTTACAAGTTGTTACAAATGATATTTCAAAGGGGTCAAAATTAAAAATCTAAGCACTCTCCATTAAATTTCTAGCAGCAACCTATGGTATTGAAGCACACTTAGATTCGAAAAGGTCAATTATAAGTACAAAAATGTAGTGAAGGAAAAACAAAAAATTATACAGATTCACAGTTAGTTACTGCTTTTAAAGAAACTGATCAGACATAGGACAAGTCAATTACTTTAGAAGAAGAAACCTATGACAAAGATAATATGACGAGGAATAAGGCCAAGTTTGATTTTTTTCCAGAGGCATTGGGACTGTGCGCTTTACATTTTTGAAGCATTTTTATGTTGTTTAAAAAAATGAAACAAAAAAGAGAGATTTTTTTGTTCTTTAATTTTTCTGTTGCCATTGTCGTCCCATCTTTTTAGTAGTTTGCATTATGACTTCTAGTTGGCTCCTCCGAAGACTCTTCAACTCTCTTATCAGTGTGGATCTCTCTCTTGGGTATCTGTCTCTCTCACTACATTGGCAACACTCATCTTTATTTGCTTGGGTTTATGAATTTGATCAGTCTTATGAAGATGGAATTGAAGTAAATAATGATATGTTGGCATGTGTATTGACTAGTGGTAAATTGTCATCTTGGTGTGCTTATAATTCTTCCGCTGAACCTACTACTGATTTTTATGTTTCTTTATTCGTTGAGATTGACTGTGTTGAAGGCATTCTTCATTTTGACAATGTTTTGTCCTAAGGGGGAGACATTAGATTGTTTAAGGCGAATGTTCCATTCAAGGGGAGATTTTAAGATACATACGTGACTATTTGTTTTGCTTTTTGGCATCTTTTTGTCCCAAGGTAGAGAATAGATTTATGCATTTGATGGTTATATGTCTAACTATCTCCTTTAGGGGGAGTATTGTGGATTCAATATCTATATGTTCAATTATGTTATTTAGGGGGAGCTTAAAAGTTGTGACAAAAATTCCAAAAAGAGGAAGATTGTTAAGATATATAGTATATATCTTTTTATTTAGTTTTGACATCTTATTTATTAATCGGACATATAAGATATTAATTGGAATGGGATTTAAAAAGATGTGATTGTTACACTCATAGTTGTGAAAGAATCTTACACAAAATGGAAGTCTATTCTCTGACAAATTTGTGGTATATCACGTTGGTAATTAAGATATGTACAGCTGGATTTTTTTGGATAGGAGATAAAGGAATTTGTTTTACGTGTTTGTTAAGGAATCTTGCTATTGAGCTTTGTGTAGGTCTGTATCCATAGAAGAAGTGAATCTTGTGTGGGTGTAGAATTAAGTGTGTAGTGGGCGTTAATTATACATAGGAAAAAACGTAGCTGATATGGTGCACATATTCTAGGTTTAAAAATAATGTGGATTAACTTTTGATTTCCAAGAGTTGTTCTTTTTGGCTTGTGCATTAAATGTACATGGGTGTCTTTTGATTTGTGAGTTAATGGTGTGTGTCGTGGGCCATATGATTTAATTAGAATTGTTCAAGCTGGATGATTTGTGAGAGTGAAGAACTTTGGGATTTTTAAGTCACGCAACACATATTGATGGGTTGTCTCTCCAATTACATCGATTGGATGTATCGTTAGTGCTGGAATTTTTCTTTGGTGTTGATTTTATGTTGTTAATTAACTTCATCTTAGGCAAAAATGATTATTAATTGATTTCCTTATGGGCTGTGTGTATTTTAGTTGCTGAATGTGTTATCGATGCAGTTGTGGCTTCGTGTTGGTGTTTATGTGAATCAGCCCATTGTTGTTACGACAACTTCCAGATTTATTTTAGTGGAGCTGAACCTTTTGGAAAGTTGTTCTTTTTTTATCTCAAGTATATTATTGTTTTTTCTTAGTTGATTGATCACTTGAGTTGTTTGTTTAATTGTTTTCTATTAAAAGTTGTTTAGAAAAATCTTCTATTGAGGTTAGTACGAGGTGGTCGTATTATTAGGTATAAAATTCTTTCACATGAAATGAGGTTGAGAGATAGTGTCAAGAGTTGAGTAATGTCGGCTTAGTAAAGCCTTGGGTAAATCTATTGTACTTCGGTGAAAGTAATAAGCTGGGTGAGGGCTCTACAGACATAGACAAGGTGTGCCGAACTATGTTATTAATTTATGTTGTTGCTTTTTGTTATTTCGATTTTAATTGCTTTTGTTTTCGTTTGTGCTAGAGACATCCATGGTAAAATTAGAAAGTTTACAAAACTACTACCCCCCTCGGTTTTTCAGGAAGCAACCTGTAGCAGTAAAGTGGATTTATAAAGTGAAGAAAAATTCAAAAGGAGAAGTAGAGAAGTACAAAAGTCGACTTGTTATAAAAGAATTCAGTCAAAAAGCTGGAATTGATTATGATGAAGTCTTTGCTCCAGTGGCTCGCTTTGAGACTATTCGACTAATTATTTCATTGGCAGCTCAACAAAGATGGAAGATTTATCAGATGGATGTAAAATCAGCCCTCTTGAATGGAACTTTAAAGGAAGAGGTTTATGTGGAACAACCATTGGGTTACATCATTGAAGGACAAGAAGACAAGGTGTTGAAGTTGAATAAAGCCTTATATGGTCTTAAACAAGCTCCAAAGGCTTGGTATACATGTATTGATGACTATTTTCAGAATGATGGTTTTTCAAAATGTCAATATGAGCATGCCTTATATGTCAAGGAGAACAAGAATGGTGAAATTATGTATGTTTGTTTATATGTTGATGATTTGATCTTTACAGGTAGTAATCCTACGATGTTTGAAGAATTTAAGAAGAAAATGACTGAAGAATTTGAGATGACTGATTTGGGGCTTAAGACTTATTATCTTGGAATTGAAGTGAAGCAAAGTGAAGATGGGATTTCTCTCTCACAGAAAACTTATGCGGAAGCAATTTTAAAGGAGTTCAAAATGAATAGAATCAATTCAGTTTCTACCCCAGCGGAATGTGGGATCAAGTTTTCTAAGTTCGATAATGCAGAAAAGGTAAACCTAACTTTATTAAGAAGACTAGTTGGAAGATTGCGATTTTTAACTTGTGCAAGACCAGTTATCTTATATAGAGTTGGTGTCATTAGTCGTTACATGGAAGCTCCAACTTTGATGCATATGAAAGCAGCAAAGATAATTCTTCGATATGTTAAAGAAACACTAGAGTATGGCTTATTTTATTTTGCTGTAAATATTTTCAGATTATCTGCATTTAGTGACAGTGATTGGGGAGGAGACATCGACGATCGAAAAAATATAAGTGGTTTTGTTTTCTTTATGGGAAGTACCATGTTTGCTTGGAGTTTAAAGAAACAACTGATTGTTACCCTTTCAACTTGTGAAGCTAAGTATGTTGTAGCTGCTTCCTATGTTTGTCATACTATTTGGTTGAGGAGGCTATTGAAAGAGCTGAAATTTGAACAAGATGGGACTATGCATATTTTTGTTAATCATAAGTCTGCTATTGCTTTGAGAAAGAATCTAGTTTTTCATGATAGAAGTAAAGATATAGACACCAAGTACCATTTTATAAGATAATGCATTAGGAATAAACAGATTCAATTGAAGCATGTGACATTTAAAGATCAAGTTGCTGATATGTAGATTCAACTGAAGCATGTGACATTTAAAGATCAAGTTGTTGATATGTTTACCAAAGCTTTAAAATGTGAAGATTTTTGTTGATTGAGAGCTATTCTTGGATTTATTAAAGGTTGAATTACAAGTTTAAGAGAGGGTGTTAGATAATAAACTTGAATTATGATTGTTAGAGTCCTATTTAGAGTTATTAGTTAGAGTCATTGTTTAAGTTAAATAGTAGTAGTTTAGTTTATCAAGAATTGGTTTTGTAAGCCTATATTTATAT
>JANKYF010000009.1:38366669-38382772 GCA_029829435.1 Erythroxylum hondense
ACCCATTACTTTCCCTCCTCAGGTGCAACTCAGGACCTCAGTTGATCCTTGCCAGGCATCGAAGAACTCCGCAGTAGCTAAAGACCATTTCATTAAGTTAGTATTATTAGTTGGCCCGCTGAGCATATCATCACGGAACATACTTCATGTAATTTGGATTTCGACTTATTTGGGTTATGTATGGATTGATAATACTTAATGACTTTCTTTTGAATTGTTATGGCATGTAGCCCCGGGTTTTGAGGTGTTTAATTCGAATTATAATATGAATGATTTTGTGTATTAATTGCATGTGCGAATCGAATGTTGTGTGAATGTTGGGTTCGGGTCCGACGCTTTGAGCCGCCCGTTGGGGGCGCAGCCTAAGGGGCCACCTCGGGAATAGGGTTCCGGGGCCCGAGTCTAACACTTTATGCTTTTAAATACTGCCATCAGCTAAGAACTTTGTTTTAAGAATCCACTTTAATCTAATGCAATTTTCACCTTTAGGAAAATCAATTAGCTCCCACGTCTTATTGTGTTGTATGGACATCAGTTCATCTTCCATTGTGTCACTCCATTCTTGCTTTTCCATAACTTCTTCCACTGCGATCAGATCCCTAACAAATAGAACTAATGGCGATGTAGCCTCTCCCTCAATTTCAAATCGAAGTCAAGGAATTCTGTCATGCTCACTTCTGCGTAGCTGAGCTGGCTCTATTGGAATTGATTCATCAGGAGGAGACTCTTGGGATGAAGATGTCGAGTTTGACGATGGATTTGTTCTTACTAGTGTCGACTTCTGTGAATTAATCAGAGTTGTTGCCTTTTTTTCAAATTCAACTTCTCCTTTCTCTTCTTCAATTAACATCTATGGATTCTTATCTTTGCTTTTCCACTTCTAGGCTACTTGCTCATCAAACATTACATTTATGTTAATGGTTATATAGTCCTTTATAGGGCCATAAAGGCCATAGCTTTAGTGTTAGTACAATAACCCAAAAATATAAATTTTGTAATTTATCTTCTTACTTATGCTTATCTTCTATTCTTAAAGCATAACACACATAGCTAAAAATACATAAATGGCTCACTGATAGCTTGTTACCTTTCTAAGCTTCATAAGAAGTTTGATTCCACACAGTTTTTGTGGGTAAGATATTTAGAAGATACTTAGCTATTGTAACACCTTTTGCCCAAAAACTGTTAGGAAGCCTCTAAGATTTTATCATTGCCCAAGCCATTTCAATTACTGTCTAGTTCTTCCACTCAGCTGCTCCATTTTGCTCTAGAATATAAGGTGTTGTCAATTCCCTTTTGAAGCCTTGCTCCTTACCAAACATTATGAACTCCTTTGACAGGAACTCTCTACCACGATTTGTATATAATGCCTTTAGATTTTTTCGCTTTGTTTTTCTGCCATAACTTAAAAAAATTTTAAATGCTCAAAAGTTTCTGACTTCACTGTTAGAAATACACCCAACTCGTTCAACTATAATCATCAGTAAATCGTAAGATCATTTATTTTTTATGTGTCAGGTGACTAATAAGATATGGAGAGCTATTCTCATGCGTTGTGATTGTCTTATCTAAGAGAACAACTTCTCTACTGATATTCATTGGTTATCATCCCAGACAGCTACTAAGATCTCGTCGCACACACTAGTAGTTAGTCTATGTGTCCAATCTATATGGAAAGAGAGAAATGCTAAGCGATTTGAATCCACGTCCAAGCCTATAGACAATCTTATCTTTGAAGTTTTAGACAGCATCAAAGAACTTGTGGTGCTACGTAACATTCCCACCAATAACAACATTCTCTAGTATTTTTCTTTCGATTATGATAAGTTGCTTAGCTAAATAATATCTAATGTTTTCATGGCTTTAAGGGGTATTCACCTAGATATGTTGCAAGACCTTAATTATACTTTTCCTTTAAATGCATTTTATTCTTTCTTTTTTTTTAAAAAAAAAGTACTTACTTCTCGAGAAAGACTCACTCTTTATGGGATTGCATAAATCAGTATAAACTAGTTCCAAAACTTCAATTGCTCGCCTAGCTTTTCCAATTGGAAAAGCCTTCTTTGTTTGTTTCCCAAGCTCACACACTTCACATGGCTCCTTTTATGTAGAGATTGAGAGGAGACCGTTGACCATCTGCTTATTTCTCAACAGTTGTAACTCTTCTTGTTCAAGTGACCATAACTCAAGTGTCATAGTTCATTGTCATCAAACTCTACGTTAACCAAACCCACCTCTGTGTTCACAAAAAATCCAAAAGAAACATTCTATTTGGAGATATATTAGCATGAGCAAGCACTTTTCCAAATTCCTCATTCTTTATCACACACCGTGATCCGTTAAATACCACAAAATATCCATATTCAATTGGTTGACCCATAGCTAGACAAGGAGCATAATGCACATCTCTAATGAACTTTGCTCGGTTACATACCATTACCATGGCTGTCCCAAGTCCCTCTATCTGAAGTTGCTTGTCATTTCCCAACTACAACTGAGTTTTGATGACTTGTCCAGCTCCTTAAACTTGGATCTACCTCCGGTTATACAATGTAAGCATCCTTTATCAAGATACCAGACATCATTGATCAGCCCCTCTTTAGAATTGTGAGCCATGAACAAGTAATCACCTTGTTCCTCTTCTTCTCTTGCATGGTTAACTTCTTCTTCTGGCTTGGACCAACAGAACTTCTCTATATGCCTAAATGTTTTGCAATAAGAGCATTGGACTGAGTTGTTACGGCGTTTGCCCCTTCCTCATAATCCACCACAACCTCTACCTCTCCCTCATTGATTGGAAAATTCTGCTTCTCCTTTGGTTTGAAAGCCTTTCTCTTCTTCCTTCACTGTTGTCCTATTAATCTTGAATTCATGTGCTTGCAATGAACCCAATTAATTCATCAAACTAAAAAATATACAGATCTTCAGATTTCTCTATTGCAACTACTCCATGATCAAACTTAGACATTAAGCTTCTTAAAACCTTGGCAACTACAATTTCATCAGTAATTTTTCTCCATAAGATCTCGTCTAACTCACAATAGCAAAGATACCTGTCAAATACTCTTGTACAAACTCATCTCCTTTCATGCTAGAAGTTTCAAATTCAAATCAAATTGATTGAAGTTTAATGGTGATTACCTTTGTTGATCCTTGGAATTCTATTTTCAGGGTAGACCATGTTTGCTTAGCGGTAATTGCTGCAGCTATTTGTGAGAAGATTGCTTCATCTACTACTTGATGGATAAAAAATAACGCTTTGGTGTCTCGTTTCTAATTCTCCTTCTATGTTGTCTCGTTGTCATCACTTGTTTCTGCACAGCCCTTCTCTACATAATCCCAAAGATCTTGTGATTTGAGCAACGTTTTCATTTTTGTGCTCCAATACTCATATGAATCTCCCTTGAAGATTGGAATTTGTGGTGTAGACATACTAACTGCATTTGAGCGCTGCCATGTTCCAAAAAAAATTAAGTTCCCAGTTCAGAAAGAACCTAGCTCTTATGCCAATATTTTTGGAGAAAATTAAAGAACAATGACGAAAGGAGATATATGACACTATTAATCATTCATATTATTGAAGCTAAAGAGGAGCCTATTAAATAGACTTTACAACCGAACAGATAAATGCTGGAGAAGAAAGTTTGTTAAGCACAAAACTCCGAACGTTCTACCTAGAAAGTAGGAAGTACAACAGCAGAAAATCATCCGCCTTATTTGATGCCAACAAAATAACAAAACAAATTCCAAAATTTTTGAACCAACTTCTTCCAACAAAGGCAACCGATCTCACTACCCAGAGAAAACTTGGGACATGCAGGTGTGATTACGATGATGCGTTGTCCAAATTCCATGGAGCATACAAATCATCGACTGAGAGGTCTTACTGGGATGTGATCAATTGCGAAGATATTCACAGGAGTGAACCAATTGGCATCTCGCCTGTCACGGATTCGAACCATAAAGAGTTAAAAAACCGTTCGAAATTATTTCCTCGATTCTTGACAGACTTGTTCACCACTAACTAAGCTTCTTCTCAGACAAGATGAATAATAAGACCGCCCCTCATTTAGGTTCGCGTGTTTTCTCTCAACGAGTAGTTCATTCTACTGTTGCTTTGACATCTACAATTGCAGACTTGCGAAGATTACTACATTGTCCTCCAAACATCAAACCATTACCATTAACTCAAAATTCAGCCATTCCGAGTCTCATTAAACTAGAATGATACACATCGTAAGTGTTTATAAGATGAACTAAGCAAGCAAAAAAGAGAACAAAGTTCATGGGTTCATAAATTCGAGCATGGAGGCCCCACGGGCCCAACAGCATTTCCTTAAAAATCCATTAGGCAAACCTCCAGCCCCCATGCCGGAGTTAGATGCCAAGAATAGTAGCCTAATTTTTATTCGCGGAAGTATCGAGTTAGAGGCCACAGCACATGTTGCTACTTTCAGCTAGTTAATGAACAAGTCAGATCGACCTCCTGTCATCTTCTCAGCCTTCTCGCCACGTTCACCTACAAATTTCACATTATAGGTCGCTTAGCTACTGGTAAATGCCTTCCGGCTTGAACATTACAACCGAAAAATAGGGAAAAGCGTTGATATAGTCATTGAACTCCGGAAATGAGGTAAAGATAAAAACAGAACAGCTAGTAAATTACCAGTGCGAACTCTTATAACATCTGAAATAGGCACCACTGCAAAATCAATGGAAACCTCATTAGAAATCAGACAACATGAGTAAACAGTTCAAGAATTGCATGTTTTCCCGTTAGACAAATGTTTGAGACTGTGGCCATACAAGTTGGAGTCGAGTTATCACAATGCAAGATCTACTGCAATACATTAGTCTTCACTCTCAACAAATAACTAGCCTCCTCTGAAATCCTGATTTGAAGAGGAGTATAAAATGCGGTTCTGTTTTAGTTAACAAAATAAAAATAACCATACAACAATTATAATTTATAACTATACATGAAATGAAACTAAGGCAAAACCTGAGTTGCATTAAGGTTAACAGACAACAACATATAAGGTACCAGTGCAAAAATAGTGAACAATATAACAAATGAAACACGTTCCACTTCTCCAACTTTCACTAGTAAAGGGGAAAAAAATGATTCATAGGATCTGATTTTCTCAATGCAAAAGATCTTACGGAAAATCTTTCCATCTCCAATTTCTCCGGTCCTTGCTTCCTGAATGATTGTTTCCAGCACGGCCTCAACCTGAGATATGATGACTGAATAAGACAAACAACAGTTGAATGTTTAAATCGGTTGACCTTCACAAACAGTCCGTTCTTCATGTACATACCTGATCTTTGCTCACCACAATCTCCATTTTGACTTTAGCAACAAACTTGTCCTCGGAAAATTCTGAGCCTACAATGTTGGGAGCAAAAATCATCAAGGGATGAGTAAGGTCACTAAATATAGGGATTATGACTTTATTCCGAACCAATATGGACATAATACTAAATAAGAGCCAAAATAGAAAGAATGGGATGTGACACGTGAGAAATAAATATTTGAATTGTAATATAGAAAATATAGACCTTGTTTTTGATTTTATGGGACATTTAGCATTTATACAACGGAATTTCAACATATCTAGAAGCTTAAAGCTCACCTCCATGCCTCTCTGCTGAACCGCCTTGAGCACCAAATCCTCGAACATCAGAAACAGTGACACCACGAATCCCAATTTTCAGCAAAGCCTTCACTTTCACCAATAAAGTAAAAATAGTGTTTAGCTATGAAATCTATAGAGATTCAGATGCTAAATTGAACATGAACTGGTGAGCAGAAGTTTGGAAAGCTGTGAGAAAAAAAGACACCGGATCTCATTTGTTTAATGGAACATAACAGTTGTCGAGTATTGGGTGCCTTGGAAGGACCAAGTTATCTTGTCAAGGTAGAATGTCGACAATGAATTCAAGCTGGGAATAGTCATTATATCTACATTTTTTTGGTTTAAAAAGAAAAAAAAAGTAGCTAGATGAGTGCTTATCTCACTCAAAAAAGCATCACATCAACTCATTAATGCGTACCTAAAGTGCCAGAAAAGTAATGAAAAGAGGACTGAGCAAGATCAGATTACCAAGTTGGAACCGGTAAAGCTTATAAGGTCTGGAAGCTGAACAACTAAATCAGTTAAGAGACTCTGAAACTTGCAAAGAGGTGTGTCATGATCCAGTGACTTTAATTTGAATAACATAATGACCTAAATTGACTAGAGCGTTTACTAGAATTGCTAAGTGAAGCGTGTTTTAAAAAACTATACAAGGAACAGCTTTGACAGTCAAGATCTTGTTCCAATTGAGAGGTACGCTACAGAATCAAGTATACTCAAAGTTAGCTCAGAATTTTGAAAGCATTAACAGCTTCAATTATCAAAAAAACTCCATTAAGAAGCACAATCAATGCAATAGTCGATCATCACGTGTCGTACAAATAGAGGTTCGCATACCAAGAAATGGGAAAGAGTTGACAGAATGATCTTTGCAACGATACATCAAGCAAACAAATTGTCTTTATCAAGTCGATCTTTATCCACTTATAGTTTAGTAGAATGAATTCCAGTTATGCCACATAATTAGCGTCTCAAGGTACATGATAATCACTGAATATTTTCATATGTAATTGAATATGACTCGTAGAGCTTCAGGTAGTAAATAAGGATATGATCATACACAGAAATCAACAACAGGAGAAGAAAGCAAGTTCATAAAGCACTATCAACTCACCGAGGAAACTTGAGAAACTCTCCAGGGTCTTTTCAGAACAAATTCAGTACAACCGGACCAGATAAAGAAAGAAACAAGAAAATAAAAGTTAACCAGTTCAAATTAACAACACCAGAAGGATCCACGAAACATGAAAAAGAAAATTTACCTCAAAATCGCTTCCACTTTGTAGAACTTAGCATCGGGAACATACTCTATAATTAAGCAACCAAACAAAATGAGCGCTTATCGTAAGCTACTGTAATTCCAATACAAACCCCATAAAACAAAATGCACATACCAGGAATTCTTTGAGCTCTGATCGTAGGAACAAGAGGAGTAGCATTTCTCGATCGCTGCTTCGGCGAGAAGCTGGACTGATTAAATGGAGGGCATCCGAGCTGGGATAAGTTGAAATTCAAAAGAGAGAGCTCGTTCTTTGGATGGTCATGAGAAGAATGGAGAAGACTGAGTGAACCAAGCTTCGTAGTGATGGCCATTATCCGTAGAAGCTTCAAGAAACGGAGTACCAACACCACCGAGTGTGACTGAGTAACAGAGTCATCGACCGATCCTCGTTCACTCCGCCTTTATTATCATATATGTATATTAATATTATTAATATATTAGTTTAAATTATGCGTTGTAATGACGCATGAATTTTAGTACTAGCATAGTTGGGCCAGAGAAGTAACCGCCAATGGGCCCATTGGTAGAATAGACAAAGGAACGTGCGAAGTGGGGAGACACGCACGTGAGGTGATTGTTTGTATACCTCGAGGTGGTGTGACGACTTGGTGTCGCTGTGGTTGTTGGTGGTGGTGTGAATGGGAAATGGCTGGTGAAGAAGAGTTTGTGTATAGGATAAGTACCGCTGAGGAGTGGAAAGAGTTGCAGAGTAACGGATCTGTCTACGGTGGTGAGCTTGATCGGTCCGCCGGTTTCATCCACCTGAGCAAGCTCGATCAGGTATTCTCTTTTTTTTTTCTGTTTCTTTCTTTCTTTTGATATCCAAATTGAAGGCTGATGGTTCCAGGATTGTTTGGTTCTGGGTATCCTCTCTAATTGTTTTGATTTGTGGGTGTGGTGAAAATTATTATATCACCACCGACAACAGGTGAGGCCAACACTGGAGAGATTTTTTCAGAATACCAAGATGGAATTGTACCTGCTTCAGGTTGCTGCTAAAAAGGTACGTTTTTTTTCTCTTTAGATTCAAAGTCGCTGCATAGAATAGAGTATGGGGCATTTGGTATATAGTTTTACCCCGAGCCCGAGGTATATCCTTTCATTATCTTTATGTGTAATATGCAGCTTGGTGATGGATTGATATACGAGGCTGTGGATGGTACCAACCAGTTCCCTCACTTTTATGGCCCTTCACGGAGTTTTGTTCCCCTCCCTTTGAATGCAGTTACCAAGGCAGAGAAGCTTTCCCTATCAGATGCCCAATTCACTTGTAGTTTACTGAATTAAGATGAGCTATCTTACTCTTTACTTAAAGAGAGGCCATACAAACTCCTCCATGGGACAAAAGTTTCAGTTTTTATGTATGGATTATCTGTTTAACAATAGCAATCAGATAACTGACGTATTGTGGTGTTTATCCTGGATTCTTGGATAATAGTTGAATCTGCTTGATGAATAAGGTAAAAAGGTAAAATTTAACTCTAAATGTTTTGGTTAAACGTTTTCTCCTATTAACTAATCCATTTATATGAGTCCAATAACCAGAATTGTAGACCTTGAACTCACCAAAAGGTACGTAAAATTATGGAAACCTTTATGATAGGTACAAGGCTGTACCTTGGATGGAACGTGATTTGAAGATGGATGGATCCTTATTGTTGCTTTTTTTTCTATTGTAAGTAGATAAATGTTCGGCTTCAAAGTAGGAACCACTTCCTACTAAATACTAGGCTTCATTATTGTTACCGTTGTGATAAATATCAAAAGTCATTGTAAGGGAGGAATAGAAAGATACGACTATAATTATTTCGACCTATTCTCTTGATTCTTCTTCTTTTGTTTCTTCTTTGGTTTATCAATGGTATCAAAACAGGTTAGGCTCGACATGGCAACCCAAAATTAATCCAATGCGGAATTTCAAAACGAGGTTCATGAGATTTTGGAGCGTCTCGAATCCAACACTGATGAGATACACTTTACAGTAGAAACCATATTGACCAAACTCCAAAACTTGGAGCAACACAGGAAACTCACCCCACTATTCCCAACATTAATCCCTTTGCACCAAGCGCATCGTCTCATCCATTCAACCAACCAACAAGTCACTCTCAACCTTTTGCTAACCAAAACAGCCACCATCTCAAACTCAACTTCCCAAAATTTGATGGAGAAGACCCGCAAGGATAAGTTTATAAGGCAAAGTAGTATTTCGATTTCAAAGAAGTGGTTGAGGAGCAAAAGGTTCAGTTAGCCTCCTTCACGGGTAGCTTGGTTGGCAAACTAACAGGATCATTTGGAACAAGGTCCAAGGTTCGACTCTTAGCAACATCGGGAGGTAGTGGACCGCTCTGTTAGGGGGTTGACCAAGATCAAACCGTGATTCAATCCATTAGCGGTGGTCGAGCCTGCGACTGGGGGCCCTTGGAGTTGGGGATCAACCTTTTGGAACAAGTATTGCCCTCCAATGACATAGTTGATTAGCTAAGTTTAAAGGACCACTAACCTGGGCATAATGTTAGTAAAGGTGAACGAAAATGCAAGATTTCAGGGGCAGGAAAAAACAAAGAGGAAACTGAATATTTTCTTATTCAAGCTTGAAAACGACGGACTTCAGTACAATGCTTAAATAACGTTAAGAATAACAAAAAAGCTGAAAAGTAGGAACTCAATCTCCCACAATCTGCTCATCTATCCAGCTACTGTTATTGTCCAATAACCACTAACATAATAACAACTAGGACCCACTAAATAAATGTGTTGCAATAAAGTAGCACTAACTTTTGAATCAGTCAACTATACTTATTCAACACATAATTCACGAAGGTTGTACTACTTCGTTTCGATCCTACAAATTATGAGGACCCTTTGAGGCACTTACGAGAATGAAGTAAGTTGCCACCATTGCAACTTATCAGGAAGATTTCTAAAGGTTCTCCCACTGAGTTGATGAGTTACTTGAAAATTCTTGATTGGTTGTTTTGTTGGAGGACTCAAGGACGAGATTCGGTTAGACATAAAAATAAAACAACCACGTTCCTTGCCAAATGCGATCGACGTGGCCCGTTTAGTGGAAGAAAGAAATGACTTGCAGGAAAAGGGAGTAAATTTTTTAACACCTCCTACAACTGGAATCCCTACTAAAACAAGTGTCAATAACTCAGTTGGAAACTTAAGACCCCCACCCACCTTTAAATCACTCCCTGTAACTAGTAACAATCCTACTTCTTTTAAGAGGATTACAAGTCAAAAAGCCCATGAGTGACAGGAGAAGGGGCTTTGCTATTATTGAAATGAACGATTCACAACCAACCATAGGTGTCGACGTCGTCAACTCCTTATGATAGAAGATGTAAAAGAAGAGGTAGGCACACCAATTGAAGCTCAGAATTATTATCAAGAGAAAGATGAGTTACTTGAAATTTCATTCCATGCTATTGAAGGAATAGAGCATCCTCAAACTATACACCTTCAAGGCAAGATGAAAGGCAAGGAAGTTACAATTTTGTTGGACGGTGGTAGCACTCATAATTTTGTAGACTAGGCCTAGGGAAATAATATGGATTGGATGAAACTCATGACCACCCCTTTCAGGTTATGATTGCAAACAGAGAAAAGATTGATTGCATGGGAAAATGTAAAGCACTATCACTCAACATACAGGGGTACCACACTCAAGCTGACTTATATTTTCTACCAGTGGTAGTGTGTTCTCTTATCCTAGGGTTACAATGGTTAGCTAATTTGGGATCGGACAAGATCGATTACCAAAAACTTACTGTGAATTTTCACAAAGAAGGTAAGACTTATATGTTTCAAGGATCAAACAAATAGGATTGCATGCAGTAAGGGCTAAAGATTGCAAGTTTTTTTTTTTGCAATTAATGTCTACAAAAGAAACAATGGAAGCCAAGCAATATCCACCTAACATTGTTCATATCCTACAAGAGTACCAACAAATATTTGAAAGATCCACTCACCTGCCTCCAATTCGTAATCACAACCATCACATTCCACTACAACCTAATGGTAGACTAATTAATGTCAAACCATATAGATACCATACTAGCGAAAATTAGAAATTGAGAGAATGGGTTGTGAATTGTTGCAATCAGGTCTCATCCGTATAAGTCGCAATTCATTCTCATCTCCAATTTTATTAGTTAAAAAGGCAAATGGAAGTTGGAGATTCTGTATAGATTACTGAGCATTAAATGAAATCACCGTAACAGATAAGTACCATATTCCTTTAATTGATATATTACTTGACGAACTTTATGGTTCTAAGTTCTATTCAAAATTTTATTTATGGTATGGGTATCATCAAATTTGAATCCTAGAATGTGACATTTTAAAGAAACTATTTCAAACTCAAGAAGGGCATTACAAATTTGTGGTTATGCCATTTAAGCTAACCAAATACACCAGCAACCTTCCAAAGCCTAATGAATGATATTTTAAGACCATACCTTCGTAAGTTCATCTAGTTTTTTTTATGACATATTGGTATATAGCAAGACTTGGTAGGATCATCTCTTCCACTTGCGAACTGTCTTACAACTTTTAAAGGACCGCTAATTATTTGCTAAAGAGTCAAAATGTCACTTTGGAGTACAACAAGTGAACTATCTGGGACACATTGTAACTGAAAATGGAGTTGCGGTGGATCCTTACAAAATTCAAGTGATCAAGGACTGGACCATGCCAACTACTACCAAAGGGATCCTCAGATTTTTAGGAATGGTTGGGTACTACAAGAAGTTCATAAGTGGATTTGGAGGAATCATTGCACCCCTAACCCAACTTCTAACCAAAGGTGGCTTTTCTTGGACAAAGGAAGCAGAGTTAGCTTTCAATAAGCTTAAGTAGGTGATGTCTTCCCCACCTATTCTTCTCCTTCCTAATTTTTCTCAACTATTATATCTCAACAAGGCCAGCCAATTGCTTTCATCAGTGAAGCATTGAAAAGCTCAGCTCTCACATTGTCCACAGACAAAAAAGAAATGTTAGCTATTGTCAGAGTTATCCAAAAATGGCGGTCATATCTCTTGGGACAAACTTTCACGGTCAAGATTGATTAAAGGAGCTTGAAACTCCTTTTAGAATAGTGAATTACTACACCTGCTTAAGCTCATTAGCTTCCAAAACTCTTGGGTTTTGGTTATACAATAAAGTCTAAGCGAGGACAAGACAATAAGGGGTTGATGCTCTATCCCGTAGTTTTGAAATCAATATGCTGGCAGTCTCCTTACCATTCACTAATTGGTGGGGAATACTTCAAACTGAAGTATAACAAGATCTATTCTATACTTCCTTGCTTAAAAAATGTTCAAACAGCCCAACCATGTCTTTTGTGCAACGTGATGGGGTCTAGTTCTTTAAAGGGAGAGTTTATTTGAGTCCTAACAGCTCACTACAACCATCTATTTTGACTGAGAGTCACTCTTCTTCCATAGGGTCTCATTTCAGATACCATAAGACTCTTACCAAAGTTCGACAAAATTTTTAATGGCTTAGAATGCTTAACTCTATCAAGAAAATTTTGCTTTATTGTGATACATATTAGCTCTACAAAAGTGATATCTTGAGTCCAGTAGGGTTGTTTTAACCCCTCCCAATTCTAACTAGAGCATAGGCAGAAGTGTCTATAGACTTCATAGAGGGTCTTCCACTTTTGTAAGGACATTATATGACCATGATTATAGTTGACCGACTTATCAAGTATAACGATTTTGTTCCTTTAAGGCATCCATTCACGGAAGCCAAAGCTAATGCTTTCATCTCCAATGTTGTTAAATTGCATAGGATTCCACAATCTATAATAAGTGACAGGGACAAGATCCTTGTTAGCTCACTTTAGAGTAATCTCTGCAAGTTGTAGGGGATTGAACTCAAAATGAGCTGAAGTTACCATCTACAAACAAATAGCCAAATTAAAGCGATTAACTAGGTTTTAGAACATTATTTACATTGTTTTGCAGGTAAGCAATGACGAAAATGGCTTGATTGGTTACCATGGGCTGAGTTTAGTTATAATACTAGCCTCCATTCAGCCACAAAAATGACATCATTTGAAGCAGTATATGTCTTCCTACCTCTAAGTTTCCTTTCCTACATTATTGGTACTACCTGCATCCAAGCTATAGATGAACACCTCCGAGATCGAGCAACAATCCTTCATGAATGGAAACATAATCTTACTTTGGTTTAAGAATGTATGAAGGAACGAGTAGATCATCACCATTGCGAGGTACAATTTTAGGTGAGAGATTTTGTGTATTTGAAATTACATTTATATCATCAATCTTCAGTGGCTGTTCACAGTTCCACGAAGTTATCCCTATGCTTTTTGGACCATTTTGAAAGGGTTAGGACTGTTGCCTATCGTCTGACTTTACCTTCAGGTGCCCAGATACATAATGTTTTCCATGACAGTCTTTTGCGAAAATATTTGGGGAATTGTCCACCCACACTTCCCATGTTGCAACCAACATCAAATGATTCAACCATCCTTCCTATACCTTTAAAACTACTAGATTGCCATGTAATTTCCAAAGGAAAGTATCGGCCCAAAACCCAAATCCTAGTGAAATGGGTTGGAGCCAACTTGGGAAAATTTTTGACAATTTTTACGTACTTACCTCAACTTCATCCTTGAGGAAAAAGATATTATGTGAAGGGAGTAATGACAGGTACGTGGTTGTAACTTGGTCAGAACGTGCAGGATTAGTACGTGATTTGATGAGGATGAATGGATGTTGGATGACGCAGTCTTGATTGTTGCTTTATTTTCTGTTGTAAGTAGATAAATGTTGGCCTCCAAAGTAGGAACCACTTCCTACTAAATATTAGGCTCCATTATTCTTACCATTGTGATAAATAGCTTGTAAAAAGCCATTGTAAGGGACGAATAGAGGGATATGACTAGAATTATTTCAACCCAATCTCTTGATTCTTCTTCTGTCTCTTCTGTGAAAATTATTTTTATCACTTTAACAATTCTTGCTCATGATCAGAGATTGTGTTCTTCGACTTGGAAACAATAGTTCCTAACAAGACGGGACAAAGGTTTTAGGTATTGGAGTTTGGTACAATCATAGTTTGTCCAAGAAAATAGGTCGAGCGTGAGAGTTACAGTACGCTTATAAGACCCTTGGACCTTTGTCTCGTTCTTGATGTTGTGTTGATGTGATGAGATAACGTGAGAAGCTACCACAGGTTTCCCCGTTGTTTGAGGATGTTGCTAACAAGGGTTTTTAGCATTCTATAGCTAAATGGCCTAATATAGGCAGGATATAACATCAAAATATTTGATTGTGTTCGTATCACAGAGGCATTTGCAGAGATTGGTAGGCTTCCAACAGTTCTCGAATTGATTGATTTTTCAGCCGTCTTGTCCCAGAAGTTTGTTAGCTATGATTCATATGGCAAAAGCATTCATTTTTTTTAAAAATAAAATCTTAAAATGAAACGGAATTGTTTGTATTATGTTAAATTTTTGAAAAAGGTTAAATTTTGATTTGAATATTTAGAAACGATATAGTTTAAATTAAACTTTGACGAAAATTCAAAATTTTAAATTTCAATTTGATCATTTTACTTAATTAAAAATAATGATTTTAGTTTTCATTTTTTTTCATCAGTTTGGTCTTTTTACTGAATGGTCTTGCTTTAAGGATAAATGTCAACTGTTTTTTGGGCGTCTAATGCACTTCTATTCTTGGAAAATGGATCACATGGGAAGCCAGCTGTTTGGAGATGTGCCAGAAGGTGGCCTACTTGAAGAAGTGAAGTGGAACCGGATTGGTTCAGCTAGGCAAAATGTCAACGTTCGTATATTTGATCTGTCACTTATTTTAAACATACATAGTTATTATTTTATGATTTTACATATTTTTCTAATAATTTGTGTCTTAATCTTTGAACAATTAATAAAATAAAATGTAAAGAATATATAATAATTTATAAATTATTAAATAATTCATTTCTGAGCTGTTCAGCTCTCCGTCTAGTATGTGACTAGACTCAAGCATGGACAAATTTCATTGGTAAGGGTTTGTATTTGGTTGGTAGATCCTGAAGCTCAGAGGGAAGACTGAGTTCATACTTCAGTGGTTTGATAAGAGTATCCATTCCCAACTAACGACAACGAAGATGAAATGGAGTGTTTAGATATAATAGACGGAGCCATATGGGCCCAAAATATTAAAAAATTAAAATTTTTTAATTTTTAATATATATATTTATATATAAGGGCGAAGGTATTTGGAGGTTAGTGGTGTATTGGGCCCTTCAAAATTTAAAAAAATTAGATATTTAAACCCTTCTATTTTAAATTCTTGACACCGTCATTAAATATAAGTAGTCCAAGAACTTTGCATACCTTGAAAACAGTTTCTTGACCTTTTCCTTGCTCTTTTTTTTTTACCACCTAACAGGGTCGGTCCAATCATGCACTCTATTAAAAACTTGTTTTATTCGATTCCATTCTTGGACTCTTGTTCACCGGAATTTCCTTGTTAGCTACTCAGTGGTCGACGGTGATATGTAAATGTAATTATGATTTTATTTATTTTAAATAATATTTTAAAAAGGAACCTTATGTTCAACTGTAAAATGATTTGAGGGTTCTTTTCTAAAATGTTTAATTATGAGTGATAAAAATAAAAAAATATTATTAAAAGGAGTTAAAAATATTACTCATGGAAGTTTAGGACGAGTCTATGGCCAATAACCAGTGAAGTGATGCAGTGTGCGATCAAATGCCATGCGTGCTTTTAATATTTTAATACTGGTTTGCCGATGACTGTTCTGGAGTTTAGACGAATATCAGTCATAAACTATGTTGGGTATTAAGGGTATGTTTAAGGCTTAGAGGCTTTTAGCTTGCTTGTTAACACATGTGATAAGCTATTTCTTAACTTTTGATGCAAATTAACTGATGGTTGACTTATATTAAAAAGCTATTTATTTGTTTAGTTATGAGCTCGTTAAGTTGGTTGATTCAACCAATCAGCCAATTTTTTAAAAGTTAATTAAGTTTAGCGTTTGAGGTTAGTTGTTTACCTAATGACATTATTGTTCTTCATTTTACTCTTTACTTTTTCCCTTGGTTTTTTTAAAGTTGACTTTTTAATTATATAATTATATCATAAAATTAGGAAGAATATAACAAAAGAGTTAAT
>JANKYF010000009.1:38384050-38398269 GCA_029829435.1 Erythroxylum hondense
TGGATGCGGGTTTTGGGACACATGCTTTTGCCTTGACCTCACATTTTTCAATTATCAGCAGGAAACCAGGACCAAGTGCCAGACAATATCATTAGAATGCTACACTTTCGGCATGAAATCGTCTGTACTTAAATTTGTGTATCAATCCTGTTTTAGTAGATCCAAGTCATTTATTTGTGTAAATCCCACATAAATAGATGGCTTGAATCTACTGAGACAAGATTGATACACAAATTTAAGGACAGAGGATTTGTCCCCACTTTTTTCCTGCGTTTTTTTTTTCCACGAAAAAATAAAGCCAAAAGCTTTAGCTTCTGTCAAATGAGATGACTGTAATTAATTGGGTATACAAAAGCAAAAATTTTTAATATTAATTATCAATTAATGTGGCTGCCCAATATTTTCGGGATTCATGCTCGTTATAAACTCAAGAAAAATTAGAAACATTTGCGATTGCGGTTTTTTTAACCATTGTTGGACCATAATGGAGAATCTTGACCTTTTTGGTGACAGCAATTAACATAATTTGTTGTATCATATATAATAATTTAGTACCTCTGCATCAGCAACGAGAAAGTCTCCTAGGATCGAATTAACAAACGAGAACGAGGTTTGGATCTTCGATGAGACCAAAAAATGGTGCATCTTCTTTTCTTTTGGTTTTCTTTCCAACTATGCTTGTTGTTGTAATGATAATTATTAATTAATTAACACAATAATGATAGAAGAAGGTTCTTAGGAGCAGCTTAATGGTGAAGAGGGTACTCTATCACCTTTTTAAGTTATTGCACCTTCTTCATTCACCCAAATGCTAAGTGCCTGTTAACTTTCCACTCAATTGGTAAACAACATCAACAGCAACAACATCATTTCATTTGTTGTTGTTATTATTATTATTTTTAAAATAATAATTAAAGGGACAACAAAACTTATTATATATAACAAATGATTGAATATTTAATTAACGATCTCATTTTAATTTTACTTTTATTAATGTGCTTTTTACTAAACCATCTTTATTTATAAATATAGTCGCATGAAAAAGAATATTCTAATTATAAGAATAAAACCACTTCCAAAATTTATTTTGTTCTTCATAAGTTAAAGAATATATATTTTTTTGAACATTTTGTAATTGCTCTTTAAACAAAATAACAAGTCATTATTATGTTTTAGAAATTATTTATGGTTATTTTTATGTTGATTTAGTTATCACAGACAACCCGACCTTTCGTGTACTTAACAATCCCAAAAAGAATCTTCATAACGATTTAACTTACTTCCCTACTACACATCATATACTATAAATATTCCCGAGTTGGGGACTTGGGAGGTGACTAAAACGATAAATGAAAAAGGATATAATTGTGAACGCGTGAACGAACAAGAAGCTGGCTGGTCGATCGAAACGAGCTGTCTAAAGCTTTAGAGCACATGGGCCAACTTACTGTACGTAAAGTACAGATTCCTAGGAAAATAGATTGAAGTGAATCAGATGTATAAACTTTCTTACTCAGATGGTCAACTAATGTTTTATATCTTTTTTTTTCTGTAACAAAAAATTACGATTGATATATTAGATATTAGACAACAGATTCAAACAAGTATTTAATAAATTCTTAAATGCATATAATAATTCATAAAATTATATTTTAAAATAATTATTTAACGAGTTAAAAAACTAAAATTAATTAACAATTGAAAACTCTGTTTTTTACTTAAAAGCTTATTGCTTTTTACCATAAATCTGGTAGGTAGGGTTAGGGATTTATTACGTATATTCAGGGAAGCTGTGTCATTATTGTTTCCAAGATGCTTTGAATAGAATATAACAGCTGAGCAAATTACTTAGACTGATCTTCGGGATCATCCAACGCCATCTGAAGTTATGAATGCATCCAATAATATCTAACATTTTAATGTTTATAAAATAAAAATAGTGCTTTAATTTAAATATAATCTCTTAATTTTTGCAGTATCACACGTGGTATTAAAACGGTGACATGATCGGGTGGCTAAAAACGAGGATTTTTCGATTCTCTCTACAAGGTTTTTGGAGATTTAACTTATGTTTATCAATTTTTCTTGCCTTTTATTACATGAAAGTAGTATATATATATTTAGCCTTAAGAAACAAGGAGAAAACGAGCCCTAGAGAGCCAAAAACTGGCCCAAAACTTATCGAAAATCGCTATTTTCGGATGGCCCGACAGCCTACAGGTTGCACACACCAGACACCGGTTGATATGTGGGTGGACCGTGTCGTGCCACGTGATGATGCGTGTAACTCACGTCCAATCGGATAAGCACATTGAACCCGTGTTTGGAGCGTGCGTAGCGCACCCCATTCACTGTTAAGGCGCGTTCGGCTAATGTCAACGGATAAAGTCAGCGCTATAGTGCGTTGATATAGTGCTGACGTTAGTCGTACAGAATTTCTATAATGTATTAAAAAAATACATAAATTTTAGATTTCCCATAAGGGTATCTAGGGATATTTTGGGTCAGTTTTTGAGTCCGAGAAATTTATAAAATGAGTTTTTTTTCATTTTTCTAAATTTATTACATTAGTAATAAATTAAAATTTAACTCCAGAAAAGGAATTAAGGTATTTTGAATCTGATTTCAAGTGAATTTTCATGCTTTGGATATCACTTGAGAGAGATACTTCAAGTTTTTGTGTCTCGGGTCTCATGCTTAGTGTTCGGGATTGCATGATAGTCACTCGAAAAAGGTTTTAAGACATTCTAAAGCCAATTTTGGATGAATTTTCTTGCAACAAACTTGACATAAGGAAGATACATGAGGTTATCGTGTCTCAAGTGGTCGGTTCAATGTATGGTGATGCGATAGTCACTTTACTGAGATTTTTCCTTTGCGAAAGTCTCAAATGAAGTTTTCAGAGAATGTCTTCAGCACGAGTGTGTGACAATGAGACTAAGCATTCAGATTTTTGCATTTATTGATGTTACATTGTCATATATTATATGCTCATAAAGAATGTGAAGATAAAATAAAGATGTATCCCTTATATTTGTGGACTTTTGAGTGTTGATAAGGATGTAGTCACTGCAGTGGCTTTTCGAGTCAGTATTTTAAATTGTTCTATTTACACATTAGGAGATATCTCTGGTCTCATGTTTGGTTATTCTACCCATAGGTGTTGGCTTTACATGGGATTTTGAAATATGCATAAAAGCATTGGATAGAGGAAAGTCATTGTTTGAATGATCTATTTGCTCACAGGTGATAGTATCATGAGAGTTGATGGTTTGTACTCTGATCACTTTTATGTGGAGATCTAGTTGCATATATTATGTATTCAGCTCACAGGTATTTCATAATATGTGTGACCGAATTTTCAGAAAATATACTATTTAATAGCTTTGAGTATTGATGTTGTTCTATATTTGTGCTGATTTAAACATTATCATTTTACAGTCACCTTTTTGGTCAATAAAATTGGTGTCACCATTGAAACCCTGACCGGTTTGAATGCGAAGAAGTGGATGGAGGATGTATTGAATGCTATAGAGATAACTGAGATTGATATGATCATACGGATGGATAGACCATCTCTACCTACATCCATGAACTTGAGAGCTCATAAAGCAATCTATGAAGCTTGGGATTGATCTAATAGATTATGTCGCATGACCATTAAAAGATCCATTCCTGACCATCTGCTTAGTGGACTTTTGCATAGAGACATAAGGAAGGAGTTTCTTAGAAATGTCTCCCAGAGGTTTATAGTCTCACCTAATGTTGAGATTAATGCCTTGAAGAAAGAATTATTTTCCAAAAGGTATATATGAGAAGGGAGAGTAATGGAGTACATATCAAGAATGATTCACCTTCACAATAGACTAAAGATGTTAAACATTCCTTTTCCTTATGTCTTTATAGTTCACCAGACTCTGAATACATTCCCTCCAAAGTTTAGTAATTTGGTGACAACATATTATTCATTAGATGAGGAATGGGACTTCAATGCTTTGATTATCCATTGCGTTGCTGAGGAGGAGAAACTCAAGCTTGCTACTTTTATAGCCATTGAAACAATTAAAGGGAAGCAAAGATGAAGCCCGCTAAGATCAAATGTAGAAAGTCAAAATCTTCTCCACATACTAATGCTGGTCAATCCAGTGCTAGTAAAGGTCTACATGACATAACGAAACCAGTAGTGTGAGGTTTAAAAGGAAAGACCGAGACCGTCAGGTAACTCTTTGGCTTATCAATTTATGAATCTAATTTGCGATAGTCGCATTAAGTATTTGATGGCTTTACAGTGGAGCATCTGATCAAGGTGCTTCCACAATGCAAGGGTTCATATCCAGGATAAAGCCAAATAAAGAGAAGGAGAAATTGATGTTTCACAGCAATGAAGAAGTGGAAGTAATATCTATAGGGGATGTATATAATGAAACTTGTAGTAAGGTTCATTTGGGTTTTACATGACACATTTTATATGTGATCTTTTGATCAATTTTAGACAAAGAGGGTTTATGTTTTGTATTTAATGCTTCTATTGTACAGTTGTTGTTTAATGCAAAACATAATGGTATAACTTTCTTGTCATATGATTTATATAAAATGTTTCTTACCTCGAATTAGATATATACTTCTTTATATCTTGCCAAACAAGTAATGAAATAAAAAAACCCTGATGAATGAGAAGTCATACATGGTGTGGCATAAAAGTTTAAGCCACATTTTCAGAGCTAGGGTTGAGAGATTAATCAAGGAAAGCATTTCTCAATTCTATATTATGATGATCTAGAAATATGTGCTAATTGTTGTAGAGTAAGTTGACTAATAAGGATATTGAGGACAACTCATATGTTTGACTTATTGAGTTTAATACTTAAAGATATCGGTAGACATTATGCAGTTGCATTGTGTAATTCTAAATGTATTCTGACATTTGTGGATGATTATTCCTATTACAATAATGTGTTCTTGTTTAAAAACTGAGGATTGAGAACTAATTGGGAAAATTCATCAACAGAGTAAGATTTGACCGTGAAGGAGAATATAATGACAAACATGGTGTTTTAGGACTTTAAAAGGTCCGTTTACCAGATATTTTGAATCAGTTAGAATAATGAATTAATTCACTATGCTAAGTAGTTCTAAGCAAAAAGGTGTATTGTCGAAAGGCATAACTGTACCCTAAAGGACTTGAAGAAGTCGATGCAGACAAAGCTATTATACCTGATTATCTAGAAGTTTGAAAACTCAACCTTGCAAACATTCATGTATGGGGCCGCTCTACTGAGGTAGTATAATCCTTATAAAGAAAGATTGCATGCTCGTTTTGCTCATTACTATTTAGTAAGATATCTCGACCATTTTAAGGCTACAAATTTTACTGTATAGAAGGTGAGACCGGAATAGTGAAATCACAATCAGCTAAGTTCTGGAATACAATGTCTATGATGATGGTGGGCTCTTTGACCATTCGAATGATAACAGGACAGATATTACAGTTATCATATACCTGCTACTCATACAGTTAGATTCGGTAGATCTAGGTCTTTGTACCGTGCCTGTATAGGAACAGGAATCCGTACCTGTACACACAATGGTTCCTAGAGGTACAAGATCTAATGAGTTAGGTAAACCCACCAGAGTGAGATGACCTGCTATCTCATCTGATTTTATAGTCTATCAGGTGAACATGACTATGATATTAGACATGTTATAGATCCATTTACTTTTACAGAAGCTGTTTCTGGACACAATGCAGATGTGTGGTAGGATGCAATGAATAACGAGATGCAATCCATAAAGCATAGTAAGGTTGAGAGCCAATTGATTTACAGCAAAGCTGTAAACTCATTAGTTGTAAATGAAGAATAGACCTAAAGGATTTTGAGATAAAGTTCAGTGGTTTATAGGCTTGCTCAGTTGCTTGATGGTTTACTCAGGGAGAAAGGTTGACTTAATGTTACTTTTTCTCCTGTATCCTCATAGGATACATTTTGAGTAATTATGACAATTGTAGCTCATGATGATACAGAGTTACATTAGATGACTATCAAAACTGCTTTCCTGAATAAAGGCCTTTATAAAGCGGTCTATATGGTACAACCTGAAGGATTTTAGGATCCAGATAGAACTGAAATAGTTTGTATGTTAAGCAGATCAATGTATAGTTTATACCAAGCCTATTAAAAGTGACACCTTACATTTGATAAGGTTTGGCCTCTTTCGACTTCATGAAAAATGAAGTTAGAAAAAATGCTTGTAATATGAGGTTAGTGAGAGCAATGTTAGAAAAAAAATGCTTGAACTATGAGGTTAGGGGAGCAAAGTTATCTTCCTATTGTTGCATGTGGATAATATATTGCTCACGTCAAATTACTTGACTATGTTGTATAAGGTTAAACAACTTTTGGTCAAGAACTTTAACATGAAGGACCTTGGTGTAGGATCTTCTGTCCTAGGTATTCAGATTCACCAGGATAGATTTCAACACTCATCAGACCTCTCACAGAGTGCATACATTGAGTTTGTGTTACAAAGGCTTAATACGGTTAACAGTAAACCTGTCGTAACACTTATCTCTCATAGTGAGAGAGAATCTTTGGCATAGTATCCAAAGAATAAAGTAAAGAGAGAGGTTAAGAGTAATGTTCCTTATTTTAGTATGGTTGATAGCTTGATGTATGCTCGACTATGTATTAGGTAGGATATTGCATTCACCATTTGACTGTTTGGTTAATATCTGGTTAACTTAGTGTAGAACATTGGAATGCATTCAAGCGAGTGTTGAGATACTAAAGGGAATTAAGGATTATATGTTGACTTATAGAAAAGTCAACAGACTAATCCTCATAGAGAATTCAGATTCAGATTTTAGCCATGTGTCCGGATGATTGAAAGTCCACTTAAGGTTACAGTTTTAAGTTTACGGATGGTATAATATCGTGTAAATGTGTCAAGTTGAAACAGATAACTTCCTCGACTATGCATGCAGAGTGCATGCTATGGGGCTGTTTTACTGACAGTTTGACTCAGAAACTTGATTTTTGAGTTGTCTGTGGTTGATTTAGTGGCTAGAGCCATTTGGTTGTACTGTGGTAATCTTCTTGCTGTGTTGTTTAGTAATAACAAAGAATATCACAGGATCTTAGCATTTAAAAGTCAAGTATACAGTATGGTTGTTTTGACGTCTTTAGACACTATTAGTTAGGGGATTATTATGTTTGCTTCATGTACATTTGTACATTTTGATGTATTATGATAGTATGGTTCATCAATAGAGATGATCATCGTTTATCTTCAATAATATGAGTTATCATACATTGTCGTAATAAGTATAAAAGTCTTAAGATTTGTGTCGATCTTAAGCATTTAAAGGTTATTGGGTATATATACAGATTGACCTTGAGCCTATGTCATATTGACACATACAGTTTAGTATGGATATCCATAAATTTAATATAACATAGGGGATATAAGTTTTTAATCCTATAAAGGTTCTATAATGCAATTTATCATTCAGATAGAGATCATAAAATCTTTTTCTAATACAGTTTAACATTTAGTGAGAGGAAACATGTTTTCTCTAACGTTGTTTAGCATTCGGTGAGAGAAAATAGGATTTCTCAAATACAATTTAACATATGTAGTTTAGTATAAAGTTGGAGAAATCGAGACCTACAAACGAAGATGATATAATTTAGATCATAAATGTATCATCCTAGTTTGCCACATTCCATTTTTCCTTTCATGTTAGTGAGGTATTAGGTATATGTGATTATATTTGATCTGTGTCATACAAGACACATGTATTTGATGCTTTTCAGTATCGAAAGCCTTGCAGGACGGAATGATGAACTTTCGTTATCTTTGGATCAAATGTTTTATTTTTAAACCTAGTTGACTAATTCAGTAGCGTGACTTAACTGAGTTTTTAAACTATTTTTAAATTAGAGTCAAAATTGCAATTAATACTTGTCTATGGGGAGAATGTTAAACAATTTTGTCATTTCTTATAAAGTTGGACAAATATTAATTGCATTTTTTGATTTTTTAAATAACTTATCGGTTAAATTACGTAATTTGATCTAGATAAAGATAATAAAGTGGCCAGTAAATGATCTAAATCAATGAGTCAAAGTCTGTGTGGAAAATAGATCTCAATTGGTGTGGATCGGATTCATATCGGTCTTATGATGGAGAAGCCTGATATGGATGCTTTATATAAAGGTTAAGGTCTCTTGTAGTTGATCTTATATCAATCGTAAGCATAAGGATTCTCTGACTCGTTAAGAGAGCTTATGTTTTGAGAAAACCATAGAAAAACCTTACCCGCATCCTTAAAAGCAGTTCCTGTAAAAACGGTGGTAGATTCGTACTCGTTTCGGCTTCATAAAGCTCGTTTGAAATTACGGAGATTGAAATAAGGTATTTTTCGCTTTTCTTCATGTTTTGCTCTTTTATGTTCGATCCGAGATACGTAACTACGGTACCGTTACATATTACAAATGCCACCGAAATTCGATCTCACTCTTTCAGAGGAACCTTTGGCGTATATCTCTATATTTTTGGAGCTTTTGATTCTAGCAAGCACAAAACATACGGCAACCAAGAAATATACTAATCTCAAGTGGCTTGGATGCTCCCCGTCTTAGCCAACAACTCACACATTCGTTACTTACCTGTATAATGCCTGGATTAACATATCACGCTCAACTGTTCTTTAATCTCTTATTTACAGTTGACCTGCTCATGTGTTCCCAACCAAGTAATTCTCAAATGAACAACATTTTTCTTCCTTGTAGAGTATAACGTACCTGGCAGAGAGTATTCTGCAACCCTGGTGTTTTAGACCACCACTTGAAAAGGCTCTCAAGGGAAGGAGAAAGTAGCATTTCCCATTTCTTCTTTTCTTTTCTTATTCCCAGGTCTTATTCTCAGTCCAACCATGGAGGAAACCTTTGTTCCATTTTGTGGAATCAAGAATGACCTTCGAGGAAGATTATTGTGTTATAAACAAGATTGGATAGGTGGACTTAGAGCAGGCTTCAGGTACTAACTGATGATCATATCACCATTTCTCTTTGATTCAGAGGCAAATTTGCTGTTTACATACTTTTGCTTTCTGCTATTTCATGCCTCTTTTAATATTACAGTTGATATATATATTTCGACTACGTGCTCTTGTCAGGATTTTGGCTCCTACCACTTACATATTCTTTGCTTCGGCAATTCCAGTAATTTCATTCGGGGAACAACTGGAGAGAAATACTGGTAATAAAATATTAAATCCTGAAAAATTTGATGTTACTATGCTCAAATTTTGCTATCTAAATACATCCCAATGAAATTTAGCAATTAAGAAATCTTTCTTCTATTGGCAGATGGAGTTCTCACAGCAGTTCAAACGCTTGCGTCGACAGCTCTATGTGGGATCATCCACTCCATCATTGGAGGTCAACCTTTACTCATACTTGGAGTTGCAGAGCCTACCGTTATCATGTACACTTTTATGTTCAACTTTGCCAAGGAAAGACCTGAACTGGGTCGGAATTTGTTCCTAGCATGGACAGGATGGTAAGAGCTTGATCTTCATTGTTCGGTGAAAAATGGCTGGCTGGCGTGTTTATGGCAGGTCATTTAACACAAGGTCCCTGGTCAAATGATTTTGCAGGGTGTGCGTTTGGACAGCATTCTTGTTGTTCTTACTTGCTATCTTGGGAGCTTGCTCCATTATCAATAGGTTTACCCGTTTGGCAGGGGAACTGTTTGGTATGCTTATTGCGATGCTCTTCATGCAGCAAGCAATCAAAGTAAGATCATGACTAATGTGTTCGAATTTCCTCCTTAGAAGAGCAATTGTAGTGTCCTCCACAATAGTTGTTTGTTGATCGTGAATGTGTAATACCTTTCTTGCAGGGGCTTGTTGATGAATTTCGCATCCCAAAACGGGAAGATACAAAACTATTGGAGTTCGTACCTTCATGGAGGTTTGCCAATGGGATGTTTGCTTTAGTACTGTCCTTTGGTCTCCTGCTCACATCGCTCGGAAGTCGAAAGGCGAGGGCTTGGCGCTATGGGACTGGTATGCTGATCATACAATAAAAAACCTAACGATTTCATAACCACTGTTGTCGGACTTGTAAATTGGGCGACAATTGATCGCAGGTTGGCTCAGGAGCTTAATAGCAGACTACGGTGTGCCCCTTATGGTGCTAGTGTGGACAGCTATTTCCTACATACCATCCAGTGGCGTACCAAAAGGCATTCCTCGACGCCTTTTCAGCCCCAATCCCTGGTCACCTGGAGCTTATGAGAACTGGACTGTCATTAAGGTCTGTTTTACTTATAGCATCAGATAGTCTTCAAGAATATCTGATAATTGGAACATTTTCTCTGCACCAACCAAAAGATAATAGTCTAAGACCTTGAGTACCATGTGACAGGACATGTTAGACGTCCCAGTCTCCTACATAATTGGAGCGCTCATTCCTGCGACAATGATTGCTGTTCTCTACTATTTTGACCATAGTGTAGCATCTCAACTTGCTCAACAGAAAGAGTTCAACCTGAGAAAACCACCTTCTTACCATTATGACTTGCTTCTTTTGGGATTCCTGGTATGTGAACAATTCCTCCTTTCAATTCACTTTCCCCCAAGTTTTAATAAAAAACAAGTTTATAATGCATCATGTCAGACCTTACTCTGCGGACTTATTGGAATTCCTCCATCAAACGGGGTCATCCCACAATCTCCTATGCATACCAAGAGCCTGGCTACTCTTAAACACCAGGTAACCTACCCGAACCGAGCTTGATCCTTATTACAAGCGATTGACAGTAAATTATTTTCTTAAAATCAGCAGCTCTTTCTCTTGTCTAAGAATACAAATTGACTGAACGCAGCTATTACGTAATCGACTAGTTGCAACAGCACGAAAAAGTATTAAAAGTAACGCTAGTTTGGGACGACTGTACGGGAACATGCAAGAAGCCTATCAACAAATGCAGACTCCTCTGATCTACCAACAACCTTCCCAGTCCCAGGTATGATTTTAACAGACAGTAACCCCATCGTCCTTTCTACATGGAATACAATCTCCAATATAATCTCATTATACTTCTGGAGTAGGGCCTAAAAGAATTCAAAGAATCAACCATCCAAGCAGCTTCATACACTGGCCATATTGATGCTCCAGTTGATGAGACAGTTTTTGACATCGAGAAAGAGATTGATGATCTATTGCCGGTAGAAGTCAAAGAACAGCGTCTCAGTAACTTGCTTCAAGCGACAATGGTTGGAGGATGTGTAGCGGCCATGCCATTTCTCAAAAAGATACCAACGTCAGTTCTTTGGGGCTACTTTGCTTTCATGGCAATCGAAAGCCTACCCGGCAACCAATTCTGGGAACGAATATTGCTCCTCTTCACAGCACCAAGCAGAAGATACAAGTAATTAAGAATTCCAAAACCCTTCATTTTCACACCACTCATGTACTTATTCCTTCTTCCTCGGACTTAAGAGTCAACTTTCATTTCTTGCAGAGTCCTTGAAGAGTGTCATGCCACTTTCGTTGAAACAGTTCCATTCAAAACCATTGCATTATTCACCATTTTCCAAACGATCTACTTGCTAGTATGCTTTGGCCTCACTTGGATACCAATCGCCGGTGTCATGTTTCCTTTGATGATCATGTTATTAGTTCCAGTGAGACAGTACTGTCTTCCCAAGTTTTTCAAAGGTGCACATCTTCAAGACATGGATGCAGCAGAGTACGAGGAGGCACCAGCTCTACCTTTCAATCTTGCAACGGTAAGAATATTTCTCGACTGCCACCATCAAGATATAAACACCCTTTTCGTTCGCTTCGCCTGTACAATCTGCTATGGATCATGTTTGCAGGAGTCAGAGTTGGCAACTGGAGCTAGTTACGGAGGAGGTGGTGAAATCTTAGACGAGGTTATCACCAGAAGCAGGGGAGAGTTTAGGCGTACCAGCAGTCCTAAAGTCACAAGCTCCACTGCAACACCATTAAACAATCCTAAAACTCCTCAAAGTCCGAGCTTATTATACACGTACAGTCCTCGAATTAGTGAGCTCAGAGGTGAGAGAAGTCCTAAAGCAAGTGGGACAGGGCCTAAGAGTCCAATGATTGTGGAATCAAAATTGTCTAATCTAGGGACAAGCCCTTCAAGTTCAGCACAAGATTAGTGTAAATTAGTTTTTGCTTGATTAATTAATTAGTTTGATTTGTATACCGATAAGGAGCTTAAGATGACTGCTGCTTGTTCTATCTTTTCCAGTGTGTGTTATTTTGGTTGCAACAACTGTAAAATCTTTCTTCTTTGCTTTCTCTAATGGAGCATAACTGTAACCTATTATGGGGGTTTTCTTGCAAGATATAGTAGCATATGTTCGTATATGTTCTTGTTGCTGACCAGAAATGTTAGTGTTTCCCGGTTCAGTAGTTATGAGTCGCATTTGCATGTGTAGGAACTAGGAAGAACTACTTTTGAGGTGCATGCTAAACTTAACTGTGAAATTCGTAATAGCCGTAACAACTAGTGGACAGATTTTAAGGCTGTTTTAAATGAGAAATTGAAGGGACAAACGTTATCTATTTTTAATGTATGACCTATGCATTTAGGGTGCTTTCAAGTCTAGTTTTTGATGGTTCAAGTGCCTGGTCTTTTAGAGTTCCCTATAAGAAGTTATAGCTAGTTTATTGAAGAGACGTCATAATTAAGAGTGTTGTTTAGAATTATGTTTTTTGCATTTATTCTTGTACGTTTTTTTCTAGGAGTTTAACTTGATGTTTAAGGATATAAATAGAGATATATGATGTTGGCAGAATGTAAGAGTGAGAGAAACAAAAAGCTTTAATACCGAAATTACCTATTGTCTCTTCCATATCTCCTGATTCTTGTTAATCGTTATTTTTATTCCTATCAGTAATGATCATGATACGTGCGAAATGCTGTCTTCGGGCAATCTTTAGGTCTTACTATTGTTTGGTGATAGCCTAATCGAGATCCAGCTTCAAAAAAACTAAAATCCATAGAGCTCATCAAGTAACTCATCAACTGTGGGAACTGGACATGAATCCTTAACGGTAACAACATTCAAGGCTCGATAATCCATGCAGAAGTGCCAAGTGCTGTTCTTCTTCTTGACCAATACAACAGGTGCTGAAAACGGACTGGTACTAGGTTGAATGATTACTTCATGCAACATCTCCTTGAACATCTCTTCAATTTTAGACTTATGAGAAAACAAGTAACTATAAGGTCTTACTTTAACTGTTGTAATCTCATCCTGAAGAGGAATGACATGGTCGTGTGTGTTGGTCGGGGGTAACCCCTATGGTGCTTCAAATACATAAATATGTTTCTGTAACAACTGCTTCATATCCATGGATATATCATCCAATACTTGAATGAACATATCAACTTATTGGTAAGTCAAATTATTCATATAAGATTTGGGGATGAATTGAAACTAATTTGACTTATACCTATATGAATTCGGATCTTTATTGGGTTAGTTCTCATACATTTCAATTTTATTGCTAAATAGTACAAATGGATAGATGTTGGAGCAAGAGGCATAACTTTTACCGTGGAGGTCGGATTAAGATCATTCAAGTATGTTTTTGAAGATAACTCCGAGTTTTACAACTTCTGTGAAGGTTCCGAGGAAAGACAAGTGTATGTCTGTTAAATAGACATTACATGGCCAATTCTACCCCAGATACCTGAGAAGGTCCGTTAAACAGACATAACATCTGCTTAACAAACATTGCCTGCCATTTCGACTCCAGAAACTCGATAAGGTTCACTAAATGGACATTTCGACCGAGTTATTTCTGACCACAAACTGATCATTCTGGTCTTCATAAGTCACACTATAAGGCGGTATGACATGATTTGGCTTATATATATGGAATGTAAGAAGTGAATTGTTGTATCTTTCCTTGTGTCTACATCATCTCTTGTAAAAAAAAAACAAAACAAGAAAATAAGAGCAAAACAACTTGAATGTGAATAGCATCCGAATCATGTTGGGTCGGATCAAAAATTGAATCTAATTCAAGATTAAGTTCAAATTATCATACATGATCCCTTTCAATTGGGATTTTTAATTTTTTTTTATAGACTTCAAAATTTTTAATCTTTTACCATATCACATCCTATTTCTTGAATTTACTTTTTATCTTTTAAATCAGTAATTT
>JANKYF010000009.1:38630311-38646361 GCA_029829435.1 Erythroxylum hondense
AAATGGATAGATGCCTAAGAGTGAGTTACTGCCATTGGAGTTTGGGATAATTGGATTAGAATGTGTCGTGGAAGATTGGATATTGAGTTTTCTTTATGCAGGTAATGGAGTTTAGAGAGAAAATTGAAGATTTTAGCTAGAGCACTTTTAGGGGAGGTACTGTCCAATTTTTATACGACAACTCTCCATTTGCTTCTCTTCTTTTTCATCTTAATTTAACTAAAAAGACCAATGAAGCCCTCCTTGAAAACTTTAAACCTTATAAACATAAGTAAACTTCCTAAATTACCCTTACACTATCTTATTCCTTCAAAATTCTAACAACTTATTAAAAATCTAATTTTAATTAAATACCCCCAATTGATTTCTATTAACTAAGTACTAAAAATCCCAAATTATTATAACTAAAAGGAAATATCAATCTAAACCTCAAAAATAAATAAAACATGCTTAATGCGAATCGGGACCCAACAGCTTGCATGTAGAGGGCAGTATGCAGCCTTAGGTAGGTTTGATGGTGGACTATGGCATAGTGCGATGGTAGTGGTTGTGGGCGATGGTGCAGTGGCAATGGTTGACCAACAAACTGCAAATGGGTTGAGAGGAGAGAGATGAAAATGGGTGGTCTTGTCTGTGTTTGGGTGTGTGAGCTTGTTTTGATTTTGTCTTTTTTTGTAATTTAGTCCTTAGACATTTAAAAGTTTATAGTACCGACTGATATTTGGTCAATATTTTAAATATGGATCAATACTAAAGATAATAATTTTGTATTGTTTTTCAACCGATACGGTACAAAATTCATATTCTTGATGTTATTACATAACATATTGATCATTTATCCATATTGATCATATTGTAAGATAATCAACTTATTAAGTACTAGTAGATCGGGATACTATCAGGTATATCCTCTGATTATATTTTATTTTTATTTATTTATGTATTTATTGTATTTTTATTCCCATAACCATTTAGCATATCAGTTTTATGTATTTACTCTTTAACTTCTATCATTTTTTATTGTCACATCTGCATATGGGTCTACTGGAAATAACCTCTCTACTATGTAAAAGTAAGGTTGCATACTATCAAGCTCTCAAGACCTTACTTCAATGCGAGACTTCGGGATATGATGATGATGTTATTATTACATAACATTCTTAGGGCAACCATATATTTTTAATAATATATAATTATTCTCTTTTGTATGCTTTCTTTATATATTTAGGAACTAATGTGTATAAATAGGATGCATCACTTATTTTACAAATATACATAAAAAAAATCAAAACTACATCAATCAACTACATTTTCTTCGTATGGACAAAAAATCCAGTTTCACTCCAAAAGTGAAAGAAAGACCATGAATTATGAATTGAGTTTTTGTAAAGACAAAAAAAATTAAAGGAGAAAGACCATGAATTAATGAATTTAAGAGAAGTAAACATCAATTCTTGTATTTATGAAAAGAGAAGTGAAATCTTTTAAGTATATAAAAAAAGATTAAAGATCAAATTTTAATTAAATATTTTTTAAATTTGTGGATTTTATAAATCTGAATTGAAATTAGTAGTAGGTATATTAGCATGAAAATTTCATTAAGCCCGTATTGATGACTATTACAAAACTATACCAACTCGAGGATTCGAGTTCCTTCCCATTTTAATTTATGTCTGAAACTTTGGTCACGAAAATGTGGTAAAAGTGATCGAGTCCCAGACCAACCAGTCAAAACAACCAGTCTCAGCCCATCAACATTAAACCATAAGCTAAATCTCCTCCTTCAGGTATGTGTTCTAAACGAAAAACCATTTCCTCTGTATTCCTAACCCAAACCTTTTGAATCGAAGCAACTGAGCGGTGCTAGTCGAGAGCTTCATCCTCACTACAAACACTATGGCACTACTCATATACTGGTACGACTTCATATGTTTTGGCATTGTGGTGGCAGCCTACATCGGCTCCTTGTGGGTGCTGTGGAGGAAAGAATTCGCCGCAAGAAGCGACAACAACACAATACACGACGCCCTCCTTGTGGACGGAGGTTTGCCCAGGAATCACGTCGGTTCGTCGCAGCTATGGACCACTTGTTGGAAATCTGTGAGCCCATTATGGCTACTCCTTACTCGCTTCATCTCCTTCATGACCATGGCTGCGTTATTGACCCTGGATATTATTAACTGGGGTCCCTCCGTCTATATTTACTATACTGAGTAAGGATCTTAATCTGCTGCTTCATTCCTGTGTCTTCACTTAATTCATATCTTCCGGTTTTCATTGATTAGTGATTAATTAGAGCAGCAAAGCAAAGATCTCCTTTATTTTTTAGTCTGCTTATTTAATTAGCCCATACCAATACCCGAGAAATCTGAAACATATATTCACATGTCTCCAATGTCTTATTCTTTTCTTTGAGAAAGGAATTGAATATTGTAGCTACAATTTTCTATTGTTAGTATTAACGATGTACTAAGATACGAAGAGACAAGAAACTTGCTAGGTACGAAAAAGGATTGGCTATTTTTAGTGTCACCTAACCTGCTGGTCCTACTCACTCCTTCCTGTCTCTCACTCCAATGGATACTGCTCAACAAATCGATGAAGGCACTTAGCCACGCACTTACCAGTCAACGATCGTTGCCACCCTGTGGTCTATACATGTCAAATGCAGAAGAAAATATATTTAAGTTGACTACCGTACACTAAGTAACATGATCAGAAATGGTTGTAAATATCCTCCCCCTGAAAAGGGTTCCCGTTTACTTTTCCACTGCCAAGAACTACATGTCTAATATACTTTTACCAACAATGATGACTTCTTCAATACTTGGATCTTGTCGATATGCAGGTGGACATTCACATTGGTCATGGTGTATTTTGCGGTACGTTCGTCTCATCACTTCCTAGTTTACTTGGCTCAGTTTAGTGGTAGTTTTGTTGCTAAACACGTACGGTGGCTCTGTGCAAGCAGCTGGCGACTGTGATATCTACTTACGGATGTTGGCTTTCGACTTCAAAAGTTTCTTATGAAAATGGAACAAGGAACGGAGATAGGGAAGAGGGTGGAACCTTGACCTCCATAATCTACAGAGCTAAGGAAATTCGGGGTGTCATCAAGATGCAAAGTCACCATGCTGAGGAGGCTGTTCGACACAGAGCTGGATTTTGGGGGTATCTTATGCAGACCGTGTATCAGGTTAGTTCAACTGATAACTTCAACCATAGGGCTATGCACCATCTGATTATTTTTCTATTTTTCAGTCCCTATAAATGTTTACTTTCTTCCTTGTAACAGACTTCTGCAGGTGCTGTAATCCTGACAGATCTTGTTTTTTGGTGTATTATAGTCCCGTTTGGATCAAATGCACACCTTCACTTGAATATGGTGAGAATTTGCAAGCTGCCTATAAACCATCTGTTTCAATTTGCATCTCCTCTCTCGGAGTTTCCTTCTTTTATCTGTGATAAAAACTGCCCTTATTTTGGGTAAAATGGTTAAAATATCACGTAAATTGCTTTATTGGTGATCTCTGAACAAATCGACAGAATCGTGGCTTATGCTTGGTACCTGGAATATATAAATAATTTAAAATCATTTTAACAAACCAATATGCTGATACATGTCTTCTGCAGTTGATGGGTTGCATGCACTCGCTAAACGCTGTCTTTCTTCTGATAGACACTGCTCTTAACAACCTTGTAAGTTCCACCACTTTCAGCAAGTAGAAGCTTCTTTTCCATACAAGTTGCAGCTAATTACTCAGACAGAGTTAGCATGGTCACCATGAGATCCAAATTAAATTTTATTGAACAAAACCATCACTTGGATGTAAAAGAACAGAATTGATCTTAAGAGCCTGTTTAAAAATTGATAAAACAAGTCATCTTATGGCTACCAACCAAAAGGCTACAAAAGTTCTGCACGGCGGAGAGACTATATCACATGCATAGAAATATATGTATGGTAAAAGATCGGATTCAATCCGATATTCGATCGAATTTTTCAAAAATGATGGCTTAAACAATTTTTTTTAAAAGTTTTGAATTATTTTTAAACTTTTCAAGATCTTTTAAATTCCGAATCAAATTCAAGATCTTGAATGCTATTGTCTTTCTTCAGCCATTTCCTTGGTTTCGGATTGCTTACTTCGTGCAGTGGAGCTGTGTTTATGTTGTATTCCAGTGGGTGATTCATGCATGCGGTTTGACATGGTAAGCAACCTGATTCTGCTACGCTAGATGTTAGTTTCAAGAGCTACTAACATCATATTCTGAAACTCCAGGTGGCCATATCCATTTCTCGAGCTCGATTTAACATGGGCTCCTTTGTGGTACGCATCAAATCCCATTTTGGCAGTCTTCCCTGACCTCAGTCACTTGTTCCGTATTATAATGGTAGTATGTGTGTTTCAGGTACTTTGTCCTGGCGGTCGTTCACATACCCTGCTATGGATTTTACGCTCTACTGGTTAACGCAAAACATTCAATCTTCCCCAAATTATGTCCTTGTTGTTATGTCAGGTCTTACTAGTCTTCTTTGTTCTACTCGAAACTGGACGAATTGTATGCTTATGCAAACCAATTAAGGAGGTTGTAGTCACCTAATTCCTCCGAAAACTGCTGTTTATAAGCAATACTGAGTATCTTACACTATGACAAGTTTTAAATTGCAAATTATGACTCTTATCCATGGAGTTCCTATCGTAGGAATTTTAAGTCAGGCATACATAATTACGAAAAATTATCAAATTATGATAACATGTTCAATGCTCAATTGCGAGCAATCCAATCATGGTGACATTTCACTTTCGCCATTTCTGACTCATTTATCCTACGCCTCTCCAGTCATTTTACAAAGTGGATATAGAGTCAACCTCAATAAAATGAATAGGCTCTTCTTTTCTCGCTGATTCTACCAAAGCCTATTCCGTGGTTTCGCAGGATAATAGGCAGGAATAATGGAGATCACGTTGATACATTCATGTGGTGATTCTAAATAGAGGTCCTCAATAGAGTCACAGTTATTCCCTCGTTTACTTCAATTTATTCACTTTTGGCTCTCAGAACACTCGACAGAAATCACAATCTCATTACCTAAGCATCCGCAATAATCATCTCAATGCTTTGTTTTAACTAACCAGTCAGGACCTGTATCCATATCAGTTCTGAATTGACTAAAACTTGTGGTAACAAGATGACATTTACTGATGACGGCCATTAGATGCACCTTGCCAAAAACCTTAGTTCAATGTAAAGCCTCCATCCATGGATTATAAAGAGATTAAATCAGACAAATTGATAACCTAAATGTTATAACTTGTCAGATTCTACCCAACATTTCACCAGGTAAGTACTAAAACGATTAACAAATTCACCATCAAGTAAATAATACCAACTTAAAGAGAACTTAAGCCAAATAAAAGTGCGACAAAGCCAATAACAATCCCAAGTTCATCAACCTATCGTTTAAATCATAGTTATTTCAGAACAGACAAAATCAACAGACCAATGAGTACTAAGTAATCCAAAACAAGAACGTTGTTGTTTTGTCAGTCGCCACCAGCCTTCTGATAAACATAAGTGAGGCCACACTTACCACAGTAATGTCTATCAAAGTGATTCGCCATGAAAGTACCAGCGCCACACTCAGCGTTCGGACACTCCTTCCTCAACCTCTGAACTTTCCCACTGTCATCCACTTTGTAAAACTGGAGAAGAGCAAGCTTGACCTTCTTCTTCTTGTGCTTGATCTTCTTGGGCTTTGTGTAAGTCTTCTTCTTCCTCTTCTTAGCCCCTCCTCTGAGGCGAAGCACCAGGTGGAGGGTTGACTCCTTCTGGATGTTGTAGTCCGCGAGTGTACGGCCGTCCTCGAGCTGCTTCCCGGCGAAGATCAGGCGTTGCTGGTCCGGCGGGATTCCTTCCTTGTCCTGGATCTTGGCCTTGACATTGTCGATTGTGTCCGACGACTCAACCTCGAGGGTTATGGTCTTGCCGGTTAGGGTTTTCACGAAGATCTGCATCGTCGCCTGGGGCTTCGAGGGGCTGTGTTCGTTCTTATGAGACTACAGAGAGTTAGTCTTAGGGTTTTTATTCAGATATTTGTCAAATTACCAAATTAGCCCTGTGTCTTACATGGATTGAGCGGCGTATATTTTGTTTTGGGTGTGGGCTTTTATTCTTGAAATGGACCGAAGTAGTTGAAGTTTGAGCCATGTATCCCTCAGGAACCTTCAAAGGGCCGGAGATTTTGCGTTGGAATGGAATCCTCAAACTCCAATTTGTACTATTATTAAATTTATTATTAATTTATTAAATACTTATTAGTTTATAAAAGTATGTAAACTTCATCTTCATTGCTCACAAGAAGGAGACCTGACCTCGAATTATCAGATAATAATCTCGTTCACATCAGAAATTGTTGGTAAAGTCTTGCATGTTCCTGGACCATTGAAACTGCAAAGTTGGAGATTTACTTAATGGAGAAATAAGTGGCATTTGAATTGGACTGGTCAGACTCGTTCAACCCAAAATTTAATCAGATTCAAGATTCGCGCTTTAAGTTTGAGCTCGATCAGGTTTGAATGGTTTAAAATTTATTAAGCTCAAATTAAATTTAATAAATTTTCTTTTTAAATTTAAAAATGATAATTCCAAATTACTGACTAAAAAATTTAAATTCAATTGATTAATTTAAACTAAATTGTTATCTTTAGTTAATTGAGTCAGGTTAAAATTAATATTTTTAAAACTAATAGCCTTTATTTATACCCATAATAACTTATTAGGAACACGTAATAGTTTACCGAATTGTATAATATTTGATTATCTAAATTAATTATTAATATTTTTTAATATAATATAATCTCACTTCTTAATATTATAAAGAAGCCTTGAATTAAAAAAAAAAAAAACCTACAAACTTCTTTGTAGGAATATCATGTTGTTGTTGGATATCGACTTGGTTACCACTAGATTGATGATAAAAAAACTTGTAGACCTACCATTTTCATGCCATGAACTAGCAAGGCAACCAGAAGGTAAAGAGAAAGGCAAAGTAGGTGGCCATTGTGAATGACAGATCCTTTCACTTTTTTGGCATCACTAAACCCTCCACCTCCTTGTGACCAGTGACAATTAGAAATAATAACAACCTGTTTAGTTCACCTAGAATAAATAAAAAATAGAATAATTATTCTTAGGAATATAATATATCAAGAATATAATGAAATATATATTACTTAGTTTGGTTTATTTATAAGAATTTCTAATGATGATGTATGTCAATGTATGTTTGAAAATATAAATTTGAGATGACAAAAGAATAATTAACAAAAAGATCAAAATATTATTATTATTGTAATTGTAGTTGTTGATGTTAATTTTATTTTTGTTTATTATTATAGAATCATGTTGAATTGATATAATTTAATTAATTAGAATTTTGTTTATTAATTTTAGGTGTCAAAATTTGCTGTCCTTGGATTGGACAGACAAAAGAGGGTATGATGGAGTTTCTAACGTAAAATGTCGGACTGTACATAGTAAGTACTCATATCATAATACATGTGATTTTGCCATGAGCCATCAAATCAGTCCTTTTTGAACATGTTTAACCTCAGTTTTGAACTTTCATTTACGTATTGGACATTTGTTTCATCAAATTATTTAACTTCTTTTATTGTAATACGTAAAATAAAGGGCGACGGTTTAACCAAAATATTTAAAAAAAAAAGAGAGAGAGAGAAAATAATAGTGTTATAAAAAAACGTGACTAATGATATAAGATAAAGCAGCCAAAGGAGACTTCAAATGTGAGAGATTTGGTAGTCAGCAATCAGAGCCTGAGACAGCCACGCTCCCTTTGTTATGGAATATTCACAAAATGGGACTCCAAAGATTCCGATATTTTTGTAGGTTCTCTATTTTTGCACTTAAGCCCTTGTAACGACAAGTATAACACTTTTCCATGCATAAAATATGAGCTTTGATTGGTGGTGTTAGTTGGATCGGGGACAAAGAAGGGAATAACCAAAAGAAGAAGGAGATGTTCACAAATATCCACAAAAGCCTTAGGACCTCTAAATTTGCAGCAGCCAGCCACTTGGATTGGTAAGAAAAGATGCTCACAAGAGCATTTTGGCGTCTACTGCGTACTGGCACTTCCCGTTCTTTTCGAACTCAATAAATAGAAATCCATTCTTTTGCCTTCAAATTCCTCGCCAAACACTTTAACCAGGACGAGCACTCTCTCACCACTAGTTTGCTCTCTCCAGATCCTTCCCTTCACTTCCTATACTTTCACTGTTTGAAAATCTTCAAGCTTCTGTCTTTTTGCTTCTCTTCTTCAGGTAATAATAATTAAGGTTCTCTTTGTGAATTCACGTTGAACTGCTCTTGCCTTCTCTTTCTTTCTCTTGTTGTTGGTTGTTTCTGAAACCATTTTTTTCTTCTCTCTTTCCCAAGGGGTTTTTGGTGTGGGGAATTCGGGTAAGAAGGTTGCTATTTGAAGAGTTCTGGTCGTTGAGATATATTATGTTTCCCTCTCACATAATTCTTGTTGGTTGCTTGTGTTTGTTTATGTAATCGTATGTCGAATTGGAAGATCGTTTAAAAGATGCAGACTTTCGTCCGCTTTTATTTGTTCTGGTATGTCTTGTGTATTGGGTTGCTTAATTTTTGTTATGTGATTGTGGAAATAGATTGGTGAGGGTGATCTTTGGTCGAAATGGCGACTGGAGCTGTGCCCACATCATTTACGGGTCTCAAGAGCAGGGACTCCAGCTTGGGATTTGCTAAAAACTTGGATTTTGTGAGAATTTGCGACTTGAAGAGGATCAAGTCTGGTCGCAGAAGAGTTTCTATGATTCGCAACTCTACTGTTGAGCTTCAGCCCGCCTCAGAGGGAAGCCCTTTGTTAGGTAAAACTTGATTTGAAGTTACTTTCTCTCTCCTTTGAGTGCTCTTTGTTTCTAGTAGTATCAAAATTGAGAAGCTGAAAAGAAAAGACGGTTGCTTGAGATAAATAGTTGGTGTTTGAGTCTGTTTCTTTATCTGATCATAAAAGATGCATTAGTTGAAGGTCGTGGCTAGTAATTTCTCACCCTTTTTTTCTGTTTGATTGTCTTCATGTCTAACCAATGTTTCTCTACATGTAGTTCCCAGACAAAAGTACTGCGAATCCATTCACAAGACAGTCAGGCGGAAGACACGAACAGTGATGGTGGGAAATGTGCCTCTTGGTAGTGAGCATCCCATAAGAATTCAGACTATGACGACATCTTATACTAAGGATGTAGCTGGAACAGTTGAAGAGGTATTTATAGTTTTTTCCTTTCCAACTCCTCATACGCAAGCCTGCACAAGGGAATATACAATAAAAAAAAGCCATTGTTCTTCATGTTCTGTCAGGATCATCATATCTTACTGCTTTATTTTTTCATGGAGTTGAATTTTTGATTGGTTTTGTGGCTGATGTTAACAAAATTGCGATCAACAAGAGTTAAAGGCTTAAAATCTGACTGCCTGAGTTGATATGCATGATTCGAAAAGACTCCAAAGTCCAAAGTCAACTGTGAAGTGTTACTCATTGATATTAAAATACAACTAGAGAGTCAAATTTATGGTATTCGTAGAACAATTTCAAGTTTGGGTTAATAGTCTATGTTTTGTTTGCATTTTTCTGGTGAAACTAACTGCGCTTCTTTTGATAGGTAATGAAAATAGCAGACAAGGGAGCAGACATAGTTCGGATAACAGTTCAAGGAAAGAGAGAAGCTGATGCGTGCTTTGAAATAAAGAACTCTCTTGTGCAGAAAAAGTAAGCCTGATTTACTGTGCTAAACATGGGTTGCATGATTCACATACTGATCAACTATCTTGCTCTATCCGGTTTGTGCAGTTATAATATACCTTTGGTTGCTGATATCCATTTCGCTCCTACTGTTGCTTTGCGAGTGGCTGAGTGCTTTGACAAGATTCGTGTCAACCCAGGAAATTTCGGTACAGTGTTGCCCTGCTTACGTACAAATTTTGAATGATTAAACAACAGTATGGGATTCACCATGGTGTTTATTGCAGCTGATAGGCGGGCACAGTTTGAGCAGCTAGAGTACACAGAAGATGACTACCAGAAAGAACTTGAGCATATTGAGCAGGTAAAACTACTTTTCTATCTCAATGACCCTTTATAGAGCGTTTTTGGCTCAATTTGATTTAGCTTCTTGCACTTAAACCTTATTTTACACTTCTTGAGTAGGCATAGTGGCTATGGTATGCCATAATTATTGCAATTTTATCCATTCAGAGTCATATAAGCTTGTGACTGGAATTCATGGAAATTATCCTGGATTAGCGCTTTTGTACGTCTTAGAAGTTACAGGCTTTAGTACCATCCTGAAATCTTACAAGATCTTTCTTACCTAAGAAATTTCTGTTCCAAAACCAATTGATACTCCAGTAATCTAGTTCTTTGATGGTCAATCAGCAAATATCAGTTTACAAGCTAGTTGAATTTTAATATGCATATTGCTTTCTCAGCCTAGGGATTGAACAAAAAAATGCAAAACAGCACTTTATTTTATAATCATAAATTCAGCATCATAAAATTGGTAGAACAGTATACATCGTTCGTCAACACTCAACTCTTTTCCATTGATGTTCTCACGTTGGATGTTGACAGTCCTCCTGTTTTTACATCACCAGGTTTTTACACCACTGGTTGAGAAATGTAAGAAATATGGAAGGGCAATGCGTATAGGGACAAACCACGGGAGCCTTTCAGATCGTATAATGAGCTATTATGGAGACTCTCCTAGGGGAATGGTGAAGATCTATTTTCTTTCGTACTGCTGAAAACTTAAAAATTGATTTTATACTTCGAGGCTTAGAAACATCAATGTTATTTGCTTCTATAAAACAGGTTGAATCTGCATTTGAATTTGCAAGGATCTGCCGCAAATTGGATTTCCATAATTTTGTCTTTTCAATGAAAGCAAGCAACCCAGTTGTGATGGTCCAGGCATACCGTCTTCTTGTAGCAGAAATGTATGTTCAGGGTTGGGATTATCCATTGCACCTTGGCGTCACTGAAGCTGGAGAAGGTGAAGATGGCCGTATGAAATCTGCAATTGGCATTGGAACTCTTCTTCAGGTATCATCATAATGCCAATTGTATATTGAGCATAAGTAATGACCATTTAGAAATCTTAAATGTCATGGTGGCAATCAACAGTTATAATCATACCAAATTGGGATCTTGAAAGAGAGAACTGTGCCCTTTGATATACATTGAGCACATAATCAGAGTTGAACCTACTTCCTTTGGGAAGCTTAATTTTGTATTAAGTAGTGGCAGCTTAGTTTTATAAGTTCTTTTTGCTTGGCGCAACGGACATGATTTTTGCTTAAACCTTTCATTAGGTTGTAGCGTTTCTAAGAAAAGATCAAGTCAGATTTTGCTGAGGCTGAGATGACAGTTTTCTTTTGGTGAAAATGCTTTACTGTGTTCGTAGATGTCTGCTGTTGAAGCTTTGCATGTTCTTTATTACTGGATATAAAATCGTAGAGGGCATTGCATGTACCTCTTCATTGTAGAATCAGGAATGCTGTTGTGTATGCAGGATGGTTTGGGTGATACAATCAGAGTCTCACTTACAGAAGCACCAGAGCTGGAGATAGATCCTTGCAGAAGGTTGGCCAACCTTGGCATGAAAGCATCTCAACTACAGAAAGGAGTGGTATGCTTCTATTTTGTGTTTACCGTATTAGAGTGCTTACTTACTACAGTCAGCTAGATCTGTTGATTAACTCGATGAAATTTTTATTGCTAGGCACCATTTGAAGAAAAACACAGACGCTATTTTGATTTCCAACGCAGAACTGGCCAACTTCCTGTGCAAAAAGAGGTCAGCCTCGAATTTCTTTATACCATTTGTCCATCAAGTGCTCTATTTAGGGTTTGCAAAAATGCAAAATGGAAACTTATATTCCTTGATGTACAGGGTGAGGAGGTGGATTATAGAGGTGTCCTGCACCGGGATGGTTCTGTTCTCATGTCAGTATCGCTGGATCAACTAAAGGTAACCACTGAGCTCTTCCTTCAACTTCTCAGCTCTTTTGAATATCTTTAAGGGAAGTGCATTGACCTTAATCATTTCAATAATATTTTGTTCTTTCCCTTTCAGGCACCAGAGCTCCTGTACAAGTCTCTTGCAGCAAAGCTTGTTGTTGGGATGCCCTTTAAGGTCCATACCCTTGTTTTAATGCACTGAATGGTCATAAAATATGTACTTCAGTCTTTCCATTTTAACTCACAGAAGTGTCTTTATTTAGGATCTGGCAACAGTAGACTCCATCTTGGTGAGAGAGCTTCCACCAGTGGATGACAGTGATGCTGTAAGATATCAACTTTCTTTTTCATTTTCCTCATCTTTTATGTGTTTCTTTAATTAGTGATCAAACAAATTCATCTTATGGGTTTCTCTAACAAAGACTAAGAATGATTTTTGATGCTGCATTTTGTCTCATGCCAGCGCCTAGCTCTCAAGAGGCTGATTGATATTAGTATGGGGGTAATAGTTCCTTTGTCAGAGCAACTAACAAAGCCCTTACCCAATGCCATGGTTCTTGTAAATCTGAAGGAGTTGTCAAGTGGTGCTCACAAACTTTTACCCGAAGGTGAAACTTTACACCATTCTCAGATTATTAGATTATAACCGAGGGGTCATTTTTTCCACCAAAATATTTTCAGTCATATTTGTTTCTTTGACTTTAGCTTCAAATTCTGATTATATCATGTTGTGAAATTACCTCTCAGGTACCCGCTTGGTTGTGTCTGTACGTGGGGATGAGTCTTACGAAGAATTGGAGATCCTCAAGGACACTGATGCCACAATGCTTCTTCATAACCTGCCTGTTACAGAGGATAAGAATGGTAGAGTGCAAGCGGCAAGGAGGTACCCTCAGAATTTAAAAACATTTTTCTTATGCATTCAGTTTACTTTAGATTCCCTTCTATTTAATTTTCGTATAAGGCACAAATACACAGCATAGTTTCATGTGAGTACGCATACATGGGTTCTCTGTTATGAAAGACGAGAGAGCTTTCAATTGTCTTAACCTCCCTTTTGCCCATAGCTTCTTCCTGTTGGCCATATTTGTCAGGAGTGTCAACTAGATTGCAAACAACCCATTGATTAGGTCCTCAGATGTGCCTATTGACATTTTTCCAAAAACTGGACCTTAAGAAACTTTTCTCGTGGTCTTGAATAATCCATTGCAAGTTTTTCAGTGTGCGGCCTTATTCACATCAAGTTGTATCTTGACAGTTTCATTGTAATGTTCACTATAGGTTATTTGAGTACTTGGGTGACAATGGTCTGGATTTCCCTGTAATTCATCATCTCCAGTTTCCAAGTGGGACTCACAGGTAATTGCTAAACTTCTTAATACCTTTTAGCATGCAAGAAATCTGTGGTTTTGACTTGCAACATGTGTTTGTATTTTCAGGGATGACCTGGTCATTGGTGCTGGTACAAATGCTGGGGCTCTTCTAGTAGATGGTCTAGGAGATGGTATCTTTGTGGAAGCCCCAGATCAGGATTTCGATTTTCTCAGAGATACATCTTTCAACTTATTGCAAGGGTGCAGAATGAGGAATACAAAAACAGTATGAGCCTTTGGTGTTTATTTTAGCAGCAAACTGGATGTAATTAATCATTTGACATATGATATCATTTACTGATGTATTTAATTATCAAAATCTCATTTCAGGAGTATGTATCATGCCCATCCTGCGGTAGAACTTTGTTTGACCTTCAAGAAGTAAGTGCACACATACGACAAAAGACTGACCACTTACCTGGTGTTTCGGTAAGGATTGTTTTCCATTAACTACTTGATAGATGACATTCAGTGCTTCATTTTATGTTGTTCAGACCTCAGATAACCTGGTAGAATAATGGTTACATCTTCCATTTTCCTTAGATTGCAATCATGGGTTGCATTGTCAACGGTCCCGGTGAGATGGCTGATGCCGATTTTGGTTACGTTGGTGGTGCTCCCGGAAAGATTGACCTTTATGTCGGAAAGGTAATGCATTATTTCCATTTCCTGCTTAGTAATAAATTTAGGTTTTACATACACATTTCCGTTTTATGTTTCGAGTTTCGACATGCGAAAATAATAGGAAGTGCCCACATCCATGTTTAATGCACATGTTGGAACAATTTTTGATTTGTTTTTAGTATTCAAGTCGGAGGCAGACTTGCACTCTAACAATCCATAATCCATTTTGGGACATTGTTTTTTGCATCTAAAGAGTTAGATTGTGTATGAAATTGATGGGAGGTTGGATTGCATTGCAGACTGTGGTGAAGCGTGGAATAGACATGGAGCAGGCAACTGATGCCTTGATCCAGCTAATTAAGGATCATGGACGCTGGGTGGATCCTCCTGCGGATGAGTAAGGAGAAGTAGGAATTCGGCTGATAGAAATAAAGAGGCAGCGAAGATCATTTGTACATGTAAAGCTTCTAAGGTCTCTACCAAACTACTACATACAAGTCTACAGAACGTGGAAAATTTTTTCTAGTGACATAAGCTTTCGCTTGATGCATTTATATAAAGTTCGATTAGTATGGAATTGAATCTATTCTGCATTCTTCTTTTTACTTTTCTCCTGAGGATTCCATGAATTGCTCGGCTCTCAGATTTCTAGTGAAATGACGATTATCTTTTACTTCAACTGTAACGAGTACAGAGAAGATACGATTATCTCTTGGTGCTCTAATTATGACAAGTTATAGATCACGCTAATCCACTACTGGGATCTCTCATCCGCTACGGGTAACATAACATTCAGGCTTCAGGGTGCGGGTGCTAGTGTCGTGGAATAATTAATTGAAAGTAATCAAAATTTGAACGGTGTACCCACTCATCACTCGGAAAGAACAAAACAACGATAGAAGTACCATCGACATATAAAATCAATATATAAAAAAGAATCGATTAAAATCTAGAAAATAATAACCTCGAAATGTTAATAAGATTCGGAGTCGCCATTAATTCACAGAAGATCTCTCCTCGCACTGTAAGCATACTGAGATCGCCTGATATTCTGCTGCCTCCTCTTGTACACAACTGCTCCAAATCCAGCCACCGCCGCCGTCATTATTAATCCAATAGCGATCCCCACCTTCTTCCCGCCATTCATCCCCTTTGGCTTGCTCGCCTCATCGCTTCCCGCATTGTCGATGTGATTCACGTCTCTTTCTTCCGCCGGTGCAGGAGGAACTTCAGGACTACCCGGAGCTGGAGCAGGAACTTCAGGACTCCCCGGCGCTGGAGCAGGAACTTCAGGACTAACCGGCGCAATGGCCGGAGGAGTATATACAGGAGCCAGACCTGACGGCGGCGGCGCACCTGGAGACTCGGAAGGCGGGAGCGACGGAGATCCACTCTCCGGAGGAGGGAATGGGGTTGAAACGTTGGCGGCGGGAGCCGGAGATGGAGACTGCTCCGGCGGGTCCTGAGAAAAAGCGGAATGTAGTGACGAGAAAGCTATGAATGCGCACAACAAAAAACTCGCCGCCATGGGAATTGAGTGAGTTGAAACAAACGGAGTAGCGACAGAGAGCAAAAGATAAAGAGATAGGAAGTGGGGGGAGAGGCGGTTATTAGATAAAGGTGTTTGGTTGCTAGATTCACGATAACTGAATATATTTGAATACGAAGCGATTTTGAATTTCAGAGAGACTTACGGTCTCATCTTATCTCATGATCTCATCTCCTCTCCGAAACTTATGGCTTTACAACAAAAAATTGTACTTATAAAACAAGGTAGAAGAAGATCTGATTTTTTAAAAAAAAGAACGATGTACTTGTAATACACTCACAATATCAATGAGGTACTATTTCATTTTCCGCGAAAATGATGCCTCTTCTCAAAGGTGTTATTTGCGTGTCTTTCGACCTGATCAATTATGTAAAAAAGACGTGAAATAAAAAAAAAGTATTATTTTGTTTAATTTATTAAAGAATTTTTATGCCAGA
>JANKYF010000009.1:38823962-38834381 GCA_029829435.1 Erythroxylum hondense
TTGCCAATGGCTATAAATGTATAAGCCACTGAGCTTCGCAACTCACCCTATTATCTCCCACTCCTCAGGTGCAGAACGAGAAGATCGTTGACCCTTGCGAGGCATCGGAAACTTCAAGATAGTTAGAAGCCTTTGTATTAAGTTAGTGCTTTTGGTTAGCTTCTATGCATATCATCATGGAGCATCCTTATGTCTTTTAGGATATTAAATCTTGATATGTATTGTGCCACGTTAAGAATACTTGTTAAGTTTCTTTGAATTGTAATGGCATGAAGTTTTCTTTGTTAATGGGTGTGTTTAGACTCATAATTAAATTGTGTATGTATGCGATAGAATGTATGAGAATGTATGTATGAATTGAAATTTGCATAGATGTTGGGATCGGGTCCAAAATTTTGAGGAGCTCGCTGCGGCGCAGCCCGTGGTCGATCGCCGCGACGTGAGGCTGGTCGCTCGTCGCGGCGTATGTTTGTGAGTCCGCCGCGGCGAACCAGTTTGATGAGGCGTTCGCCTCGGCGAGCATTCTGTTGCCGCGGCGAGTCCTCCTCTTCCCGCTGCTGTTTGCTTTAGTTGTTGGATGTTTTCGATTCTTTCTTCATGTGCCCCCTTCCTGCCGACCCCGAACGGTCACCTCGGGATGGGTACCGAGACCCGGGCCCAACAAATATCACTATTTCTTAACCATTTTATAGTAAACTCATGATGCATGCTTCAGTTCATGCAAAAATACATAATCATAATAAGCTTACTTGTTTAAAAGCTCCAACATCTACAACAATCACGACCCTAATCCCTTATGCAACCATGGATATCAAGTTGAAAGCTGACAGAAGGTTTGGTTTTTCTTGGGGTAGAAGAAAGAAATATCAGAGTGGAAGTGATCATAAACAAAGAAAAGCAAGATTTAACTTTGGTGAAATTTGATGAAAAATTCTGTGTTAGAGTAACTCTAGAGAAAGAAGTTTCGAGAAAGGTAAAGGCAAGTACAGTAGCTTGTCTTTCAAGAGTAATAAAAATCTTAACTTTAGCTTGGACATCTGTCTATTTCTTATCCACTTATCCGCTTCCCTTCATTAAGACTTATTTAAGTATAATTTATTCTTAAGTTTAAAACTCAATAATACCACTGCAATCACAAGTTGTACCCCATTAAATCATTTTCAAATTTTTCCATAAACACAACATTTCGTGTCAACTTTGCATGTTCTTTCTGACCCCGATACTGAAGTTATTTTGCATCACTTTCTTCTAGAAACATATTCTCCTATGTCTTATGTCTCCATTGGCACCAAAATCATTTAATTTGGTTTAGTGATTTGAAAGATATACCTCGAACATTTTCGGACTGCTCTTATCCAAAACAGTAGACTATATACAACTTTCAGCCAGAAATTGAACATCTTAGAGACAGAATCACAATTCAAACTTTTTATATATATTTTTTAGCACTGTTGCTCTAGTTTACTCCAAATTAAAAGTCATCTCGTTTGGAATCTTAGAAATCCAAATATAATCATTATACTGAAGTGTGTTCAGTAAGATAATCCTATTTCACTGTTCCAGCAAATTCCACACTTTCATTTTATCAACCTTTTTCAATTCGATTCAGAATGCTACCAATTTTTTGTGGAGAGGTAGGAAAATGTGTTAAAAATTTATTGGTCTAAGAATCACTTCATTTGGAGGTCGAGTTATGAAGTTATGGCCAAAAGAATCAACCAAGCTTATGTCCTCAATCACGTTGTACCTATCTCGGAACAATTGGCATAAGTTTCACTAGAGATTTCAAATTAAGGGTTTCTTTAAATGGTTTCGAAGAGGACTTCTAGATGTACAACTTGCATGAAAGCCTAAAAGGCAAATGCTATCATCTGGAGGGTAAAAAATGGGACTAGACGATAGGATTAGATGAATAATGTACTAGACAACATGACGTCCTCACCAAATGATACGTCATTACTAGAAGAAGCGTCCTCACCAGATGAAGTGTCCTCACCTGATGGCACGCCATCACCAGACGATACATCTTTACCAGATGATACGTCCTCACCAGACGATATGTCCTGTACTCCTGAGCATCTCCACTTACAAGGACCTTAACTTTTGACTCCGTTATCCGAAAATTCCATACTATATACCATTGGAAAGCTAGAAAGCTAAAATAAAACTTTCTAAAGACAACTTTGTCAAAATCTGCATAAATCAATACATTAAATTCATGAAAGTTCAGACTGAAGATTTAACTCTTAGCTATTCATTCCTAGAAAATTTCCAGACTTCTATTTTCTAAAATCCAACACTTCAAATTTTTATTTCTAGTCCTTCTACTCTGTTTCATTTAACTCATTCACTATAACCACAATTCTCAACATATCCCATTACTATTCAATATGCCCAGAATGTCAATGAGGGCATGTACAATTATTTTCATGTGTGGAAAAATTCAAATTCACATGTATGTATGCTAACATTTTGCTGAACATGAAATGCAAATTGTTTTCTATCTCTCACTTTGCTATTTTCTCCATTATTGAAATCTAAATTCTAACCCTTAATATGGGGACGGAATGTTACATAAAGCGGATGACTCCCCTCATTTGTATCCGTGCAAGAGTTTAAAGTAACAGAAGTATCCAAGCTTCCTTAAGATCTCTTATTCGTGTCTTCTTTGCTTGTTCTTCATGGTTCAAGAAGGCATCTTCGAGAAAGGTTGACTAGTTACTCTCGAGTTTGGGAGAAAATTGTACTAGTGCCGCACGAGGAGTTCGAGTGAAAGAAACCTTATGACAGTTGGTATCAGAGCCCAATTTTGTAAAGAAGCTTTTTTGAAGGGAAATCTTGAACAAGATGGTGACCGAACAACCATCCGAAGTCTCCAACCCACAAAATATTGGTAGGGCTAAAAAGGAGAAGTCAAAAGACTTCATGCCCTCCATGAAGGAAAGGTTGGCAAGGATGAATGCCACCATGTCCAAATTAAGGGAAAGGGTCGATGACATGGACCAACACATTTCAATGCTCGAGTCCAAAGGTGACGACGAGTAGCTACGGGGAGAAATGGAAGTTGCCTTAAATGTGGTGGTCAAGGCGATGTCAAAGAGGAATGACTCCTTAGAAGTTATGATGCTCACTTATAAGGAGGAGGTCGAGAAGCTCAAGGTGGAGCTTGAGTTGTGTAAGACAACTTTAGTGAGGAGGGGATCCTCACATACGACAAGGGTTGAAGTTCCTAAGCCCAAAGCCTATAGTGGGACAACGAGTGCAAAGGAGAGTGACAACTTCATCTTCAATATGGAGAGGTACTTCAAAGCAGTGGCCATCGAGGATGAAGCCACAAAGGTACATAATGCCTCTCTTTATTTACAAAATATGGCTATTGTTTTGTGGAAGCGTCACTATGAGGATGCTAAGCAGGAAACTTCCACCATTGATACTTTTATTGATTTTAAAAGGGAATTCAAAAGGCAATTTTATCCTGAGAATGCCGAACACGAAGCTAAGGGTAAGCTTCATCGCCTCTAACATAACAGGGGCCATATTCGTAAACATGTTAAGGATTTCTTTGAGTTGATGTTGGAAATCCCTGACATAGGAGAAAAGCATGCACTGATTTGCTTCCTTGATGGCTTATCCGGTTGAGCTAAGCTTGAAGTGCAAAGGAGAGGTGTACAAGACCTAGCCACCACTGTGGCCATGGCCAAGTCTCTCATCGAGTTCAAGTGTAAAGATGCGACAAAGGGGAAAATCAAGCAGCCCATATATTCTGGAAAAGGTGGGGGAGACAAGGAGAAGTCTCCTAAGGAAGGACAAGCCCACAAAGACAAAGGCAAGAGGAGGGAAGATAATTCCAAACCAAAAGTAGCATATTTCTTATTTAATAGGCCTCACCGAGCCTTCGAGTGCCCAAAGTGTGGGAAGCTTGCTACTACTGTCTCTTCTACTAAAGACAAAGAAGAGGAGGAGAAGAGGATTGCTTCAATAGAACTCCTCAATGCAATTCAAGCCAAAGTGGAGGAGCGATCTCGAGGCCACATGTACATGGAGACTCAAATTGGAGGTAAGACTTTGAAAGCCATGGTGGACATTGGTGGTTGATACGGTATACATGGCCAACGAGCTAGCAAGGAAAATAGGCCTACAATACAAAAAGGAGAAGGGCTATGTCAAGGGAGTTAATGCCAAAAAACTCCTAATGATGGCGTGGCTCGTGGGATGCCAGTTTGCATTGGCCAATGGCAAGGTAAGGTCGATATCAATATTGCTCCATTGATAGCCACGAATTTTATTTAGGGATCAAATTTTTAGACATGGTGAAAGCATTCTTGGTTCCTAACGCCAACACCATGTGCATCATAGAGAATGACCAACCATGTGTTGTGCCCGTCCAAGGGGAAATTGGAGAGGAAAGAATGGTATCTGCTCTCCAATTATCTAGAGGCCTAAAGCTATAAGAGCCTACTTATTTGGCCACTCTCAAGTTAGAGGAAAGTTATTAGATGGGGATGTTGGAGCACTCGCACCCATTTAAGTGGTCCTTAAAGAGTTCAAAGATGTAATGCCTACAGAACTTTTAAAGAAGCTCCTACGAAAGAGGGAGGTAGACCATGCTATCGAATTGGAACCTAGAACTAAACCTCCTGCACTTACAGATATCTAGTGGCACCTCTGGAGCTTGAAGAATTAAGGCACCAATTGAAGGAATTACTAGATGTTAGATACATTTGTCCCTCTAAAGCATCTTGTAGAGTGCCTCAAAGGAAACCTGATGGATCACTTCAGTTGTCCATTAACTACCGAGCATTTAACAAGATCACAATCAAGAATAAGTAACTGATTCCCCTTATTGCAGACTTGTTTAACCAACTTAGAGATGCAAGGTTTTTCTCCAAGATAGACCTGAGGTTGATATACTATCAAGTCCTTATGGTCAAAGGAGATGAACCAAAAATGACTTGTGTTTGGGTCGTATGAGTTCTTGGTCATGCCTTTTGGACTTACCATCGTGCCAAATACATTTTACACCCTCATGAACAAGGTAATTGATCTATTCTTTGATCAATTTGTTGTTGTATACGTTCATGATATAGTCATTTATAGCAAGATCTTGGAGGAACATATGGAGCACCTACAACAAGTGTTCCAAACATTGAGGGACAATGAACTTTATTTAAAGGAGAAGTGCTATTTTGCCTAAGAAGAGGTGGCATTCTTAGGGTATGTTATTTGCAGGGGAAGCTTGGGATGGACAAGGCAAAGCTGCAGGCCATCCATGAATGAAAATTGCCAACTAAGGTGACCAAGCTAAGATCTTTCCTTGGCTTGGTGAATTACTGTAAGAGATTTATTAAGCGGTAATCTTCTATAGCCACTCTGCTTACCAAATTGTTGAGGAAGGGGAGAATATAAGATTGGTCTTCCAAGTGTCAACAAGCATTCTAGGGGTTAAAGGACGTCATCATGAAGGAACTGGTGTTGTCACTGCCTAACCACACCAAGTAATTCAAGGTACATACAGATGCTTCTAACTTTGCTATTGGTGGTGTATTGATGCAAGAGGGGCATCCCATTGCCTACGAAAGTTGGAAGCTTAATGATACCGAAAGAAAGTATATCGTGCAAGAGAAAGAGAGACCGCACTAGTGCATTGTTTGAGAACATGACACCACTACTTACTCAGGAGCAAGTTTGTGGTCAAAATTGACAATGTTGCCACTAGTTATTTCCAATCTCAAAAAGAAACTCACTCCAAATCAAACTAGGTGGTAAGACTTCCTGGCAGAATTTGACTTAATCATTGAGTACAAGCCTAGTAAAGTCAATCTTATTGCGGATACCTTGAGTAGAAGGGGAGAGCTTGCGGATCTTAGTAGTCCAAGAAGCAACTTGAAGGACCACATCAAGGAAAGGTTGGTGCATGACATTATGAGTCAAACCATTACGTCGCTTGTCAAAGAGGGAAAGACAAGACAATTTTTAGTATAGGATGGCTTAAAGTAACCAAGAAGAAGAGGTTGTACATTCTACTCCATGATAGCTTGCAAAAGGAAGTAATAAAGGAGTGTCATGATAGTAAATGGGCAAGTTATCCAGGTATGCATCACACACTTGCACTTATGGAAGATTCATACTATTGGCATCGAATGAAGGATGATGTGGAAGCTTATATGAGAACATGCTTGGTTTGCCAATAAGATAAGTTGGAGCAACAAGTGTCTGCTAGTTTACTTAAGTAACTCGCCATTCTATCAAGACCTTGGGAAAGTGTCTCTATAGATTTTATAGTAGGCTTGCCCATATCAGAAGGGTGTAATTGGATCTTTGTGGTTGTGGATCGATTCTCCAAGTATGGGACATTCATTCGACACCCAAGGATTGCACTATTGAATAAGTAGCTCACTTAATGATAAAACATGTGGTGAAATATTGGGGCATACCAAAAACAATCGTGAGCGATAGAGACACTTTCAAGATCTTGGGTACGAATCTTAATTTCTCTATAAGCTTCCATCCCCAAACTGATAGCCAAACAAAGCGGGTAAATGCATTGTTAGAGATTTACCTGAGACAATATTGCGTGCCAATCAATGAGATTAGGCAAGGTTGCTTGATGTTGCCCAATTCTCCTAAAATCTTCAAAAAAGTGAATCAACTGGTAGGAGTCCATTTGAGATTGTGTTGGGACGTCAACCAATGACTCCTAGTTCTGTCGCCACAGGCTATAATAGGAGTTAGCCCATTGGCTTATAAGTTTGACAAAGAATTAAACAAGTAAACTGATGTTGCTCACACATTTTTAGAGAAGGACTCCAAAAGGGTGAAGAAGTGGGCTAATAAAAAGAGGCAACCCAGAGAATTCCAAGTAGGCAACCTTGTGCTTGTCACAATATACAAGCACGTGCGGACCAATGGGCTTAACCAGAGTCTCTTGAGGAGATATGAAGGGCCAATCTATGATCATCAAGAAGGCGAATCATATTGCCTACAAGATGGAGTTACCTCCAAAAATCAAATTCCACTTGGTATTTCATGTCAGCTTGTTGAAACCATTTAAGGAAGACAAGGACGATCCTAGTCATAAGGTTTCCAAAAGATCATCGATGGGAAAACATACTCAGTATGATAAGGAGCTCAAAGATATCTTGTCTGATCGTGTAGTGTGCCATTCCAACCAACCACCAACACACGAGCTATTGGTGAAATGGAAGGGACCTCCAGATAGTGAGGCGAGTTGGGAGCCAATTTAGGGACTTTGGCAATTTAAGGAACAAATCAAAGCCTGCGGGAAGGCAATGGAGACGTTGCCATATTAGGTGGAGAGAATGTCATGTTTTACATGTTTTAAAGGTTACAAGGTGAGGCTTTGCTCAAAAGAGTCTTATAGAGCTTGGTAGAATCTTATAGAAGACTTTAGAAGCTCGTGGAACATTGTGGAGCACTATGGAATATTATAGAAGATTATAGAATGGTGTAAATATGTACCTAGTACATGAAGCATCTAAAGTAGTATGGAAGAATTTAGATAGAGGCATTATTGTAGTTTATATGTAAGAGATATTTTGTAGGGACTAATCTCCACCGTTATATCAAATCAATCCTTACTATCCATTGAGGAGGTGGAGGGCTACATAAAGGGGATGACTCCTCTCATTTGGGGACGACTCCTCTCATTTGTATCCATCCAAGAGTTTAAAGCTATAAAAGTATCCAAGCTTCCTTAAGATCTCTTATTCATGTCTTCTTTGCTTGTTTAGTTCTTCGTAGTTCAAGTAGGCGTCTTCGGAGAAGGCTGACTAGTTACACTCAAGTTTGGGTGAAAAGTGTACTAGTGTCACATGTAGAGTTCAAGCGAAAGAAATCCCGTGACATCTATTTTTTGTCGTCTTTTCCATCGGTAGCAACGTCTTAATCATTGACTCCTTCTATTGATGTATGCCTCAGTCATTTTCACTTCTCCTTCACGTGTTGCATCTCTCTTTCCTTTTGTGATTTTTGCCCTTACCAATAGTGATTATTGCATTCAAGACAAAAGATTCACTAGTAGCATGCACAATCGCTAGTGAATAGTTCAATAATGACGAGATTCAAAACACAACACCCAAGAAAAAATCAAACATTCTCTATTTTGCTAGTTATTAGAAGAGTATGAGATATGTTTTTCTAAACAAAAAATGAAAGTAAATATTGAAACTAGTTTTTCCAAAAACATAACTATAGGAGCATACATCATATTTTTCACAAAAGCATAACCCAAAAGGCAAATTATAACCAAAGTTTTCAAGAAACTTCAAAACAAGGGAAGCATGTATCACATATTTTATAAAACACAACTTCTCGTAAGCTTGAACTTGTTAAGCTTCGAGAAATTAAATAAAAGTATCAAGCAATAGACTCGAGCTAGATAATTAAAAGAGGCTCTAATACTACTATAAGAAAATCAATTGCAATCAAATTATAAGTACATCAAAAAATTAAAATTTATTAAAGAATCTCTTTAATTTAATAACTTGAACATATGAATCAAAAATAAAAAAAGGTTGAAATATATGTGATTCATAATCTTACAAAACTTTTCTTTCTAAAACTGTAAATCAAAAATTGTTCATGTGTCCTGTTTCTAATAGTATACAATGAGAAAAAAAAACTTATACAAGAGGGGAAAAGATTTGCGTGTTTATTCCTTGATGTCTTTTTCCTAATTATAGAAAAAAGACTAGGGTTTCTTTCTGTTGGATCGGGGGAAAAAAACATGCTATATTTGGAGAAACGGTAGATTTCAAAACTTTTATGAAATCATTTTTCCAGCGGAAGCAACAAATCCAAATCATCATGCTAATCCATACATGATATGGTATAAGGATAATAAAAACATAAACAAGATGAGGAGTATTACCGACTCCTTTGCTACAGCTTTAAATCCTCGCTGCGCTATCCTCTCCTTCTTCTTGTATCCAAATCCTTTGCCTTTGAATCTTTTCCTTTAGCAATCTATCTTCTCCTTGTTGTTGTATCCTCAACCAATTTGATTTACCACTTGTTCTTCAAGGACAACTAGGTTAACAAAATCCTTTGGTGGGAAAGGAGAAGAAATGTTTGGAGGAGATTTTCTTAGAAGAAGATGAACCAAAAATGAAACTCTTTCACTTGGTAATTTCGGTTCACCCTTGCATGAAAGGAGAGAGTGACTAAAAACATGCAAGAAGACTTTCTTACACTATCAAATTCGGTTATGCATGGAATGGAAGAAGAGAGAGGCATCCAATGCATCACTTCTTTCATTAATCAATCATAAAGCAACCAATAAATGAGACTCTCTTCATTTATCTTTAAAATGGCTATATGAAAAGACCATAACCTAAAATTGAATTATCAATTTCGGTTTTTGTAAGAAGAAAGAAGGAAGATGGTCCATCCAATGTACATCTTTCTTCTTTAATCTAATGAATGCAAATAGGTTACATGCTAACATTAAAAGATAACCATTAAACCATTTAATGGTAAGTTCATAACTCCATTTAATGATGATAAACCATAATAAAGACCATCTTTATTTTAGCATTTTAATGTCAAATGTGTAGCTTCACATTTCACCTAACAAAACCGAAATTACTACTTGTCCTTTTAAAAAAGTTGTTTTTAATATAATTAATCAAATTAATTACATTAAACCAAAATCTAGCCCATTTCTAAATGCACATTTGGGCTTCTAATTAACCATTAATTAGACCAAACCCAATATTCAATTATGAGATTCTAAAACCTCCATTTATATTTCTTACTTAGCTTGATAACCTTCTATAAAGCCAAGTGAGGAATCTTATTGGATTTTGATAATTTAAGCTCCAATAAGCCCAGAATTAATTCAATCTCATTAGAATTAATTCTAGCTTATTAACTAAATGATATTCCACTAAAGACAATCAGTTGAACTCTTGAATTATCAAATATTATGAGAATACATATTTTATGTCCAATTGCAAACCCTTTTTAGAACCTTATTATAGCCATCTGCATAACAAAGGGTAAAATTACCGTTTTGCCCTTATGTTGGTTTTTTCTTCTAAATCTTTCGTTTTACATTATATGGTGATTAACACACAAGATCTCATCTTGGTGTCAAGTCTTGATGGGTAGCCAGTCCATCAAACTACTGGCGCCAGTTTAATCACCACATCTCCTTAAAACATCTAGAAGTGATGATAGTACTATAAACTCTTTATTTGAGTGAATGTTCCCTGATATATGTTTCAATTAATAATTTCAACATGTAGACACTGGATAAATACTCTATAAAAATCTATTCCAATTATATCAGGAATTATAATGAAACATATATGAGTTCACTACTCATCAAGATTATGGTTCATAATAAGCGAATGCTTAAGTTGTATGTTTTAAGATTAAAGTAACGACCCACTTTAT
>JANKYF010000009.1:38867934-38878333 GCA_029829435.1 Erythroxylum hondense
ATGTATATCTATACATACATATACATATACATATACATGCACATTTATGTATATGTATATATATACATATATGTATGTATGTATGTATGTATACGTATATATGTACATATATATATATGTATACATACATACATATATACATATATGTGTGTGTACACATATACGTATATGTGTACACATATACGTACACATATATATATTATGTCATCTGTAGAAGATTCCCTAAACAAAGTTCTTCGCATAAAGAATAAAAGGGGTGGAAGTGCATTCATTAACTTATCGGTTAAGTTATGTAATTTGATCAAGATAAAGATAATAAAGTGACCCAATAAATGATCTAAATCAATAGGTCCAAATCTATGTAAAAAATAGATCTCAATTAGTGTGGAACGGATTCATGTCAGGCCTGTGATGGGAAAATTCGATATGGAAGCTATATATAAAGGTTAAGGTTTCCTACAGTTGCTTATATTATTTGTAAGCATAAGGATTCTCTGACACGTTAAGAAAGCTTACATTTTGAGAAAACTGTAGAAAGACATTGACCGTATTTCGGTGAGCAGTTCTCGTGAAAATGGTAGTGGATTCACGCTGGTTTCAACTTTGGAAAGCTCGTTTGAAGTTATGAAACCGAAATCAGGTATTTTCGCATTTCTTTGTTTATTTTCCTTTCACATTTGATTTGGGATATGTAACTAAGGTATCGTTCTGTGTTACATGTGCTATTAGAGCGGTGATGTGATCGGGTGGTTAAAAATAATTTTTTTTTCGTTTTTTCTCCATAAGATTTTTGGAGAGTTAACTTCAGTTTCTCAAATTTTTTCTTAATTTTTATTGCATGAAATTGGTATAAATGTGTTTAGCCTTGAGAAACGAGTTGAAAATGAGTCTAAGAGCATAAAAAACTGACCTGAAATTGTCATTTTCCGACGAGGGTGCGTCTCACCATCGAGCACATAAGGAACTAGTTAATAGTGGTGCGGACGGGGAGAAGGATCTGGTTACACGCGCCAGACACATGGGAGAATTCCAGGTCAAACGCATGTCTGGCGCGTTTGTTGGTAACTGCGCGTGCGTGACACGAGTTAGACACTTCTCCTGTGCAGTGCCCCGGGGTGTTTTGGGTTAGTTTTCGGGTCCAGGATAATTATAAAGTGAGTTTTCATTTTTCTAGATTTATTACTTTAATAATAAATTAAAGTTTAAGTCCAGAAAAGGAATTAAGGCATTCTGAATCTTATTTCGAGTAAATTTTCATGCTTCGGACATCACATTAGGGAGATACTTCAAGTTTTTGTGCCTTGGTCTCATGTTCAGTGTTTAGGATTGCATTATAGTCAATCGGGAAAGGAATTAAGACATTCTGAAGCCATTTTTGAGGGAATTTTCGTGCAACGAACTTGCTATGAGGGAGATATATGAGGTTCTCATATCTTGGGGAGTTAGTTCAATGTCTAGTGAAGCACGATCGTCACTCTAATAAGATTTTTTCTTAATGAAAGTCTCAAATGAAGTTTTCAGAGAATGCCTTCAGCACGAGTGTGTGACAATGAGACTGTGCATTGGGATTTTTGCATTTATTGATGTTACATTGCCACATACCACGCGCCTATAAAGAATGTGAAGATAACATAAAGATGTATTCCTTGTGTTTGTGGACTTTTTGAGTGCTGATGAGGATGTAGTCACCACAGTAGCCTTTCGAGTCAGTATTTTGAATTGTTCTACTTACACATTAGGGGATATCTCTGGTATCATGTTTGGTTATTTTGCCTACAGGTATTGGTCTTACATAATATTTTGAGAAGTGCATAAAGGCATTAGATGGAGAAAAGTCATTGTTTGAATGATCTATTCGCCCACAGGTGGCAATGTCATAAGAGTTGATGGTTTATACTTTGATCGCTTTTATGTGGGGGTCTAATTGCATATATTATGTATTCAGCTCAAAGGTGTTTCATAATATGTGTGATCAGATTCTTGAACAATTTAATGGCTTTAAGTACCATTGTTATCCTACATTTGTGCTGATCTAAACATTATTATTTTACAATCACCTTTTCGGTCAACTATATTAGTGTCACCATTGAAACCTGACCGATTTCAATACGAAGAAGTGGACAGAGGATGTATTGAATGCTATGGAGATAACTGAGGTTGATAAGGCAACACGGACGAATAGGTTATCTCCAACGACATCCATGAGCTCGAGAGCTCATAAAGTAGCTTATGAAGCTTAGAATTGGTCTAACAGATTATGTCTTATAACTATTAAGAGATCTATACCTGACCACCTGTTTAGTGGACTTTCGGACACATATATAACGAAGGAGTTTCTTGGAAATGTCTCCTAAAGATACACAATCTCATTTATTGTTGAGATAAGTACCTTGATGAAATAATTATTCTCCATGAAGTATACTGGAGAAGGGGGAGTAATGGAGCACATATAAAAAATGATCCATCTTTACAGTAGACTGAAGATACTGAATATTTCTCTTCTTAATGTCTTCATAGTTCACTAGACTCTGAATAAACTCCCTCCAGAGTTTAGCAATCTGGTGATGACATATTATTTGCCAAATAAAGAACGAGACTTCAATACTTTGATTGCCTATTGCATTGATGAGGAGGATAAACTTAAGCTTGCTACTCCTATAACCCTCGATGCAACTAAAGGGAAGGCAAAGATGAAACATGCTAAGATCAAAAGTACAAAGTCAAAATCTTCTCCACATGCTGACGTTGGTCAATCTATTATTGGTAAAGGTTTTCATGACATAAAAAAACCAGCAGGATAAGGTCTAAAATGAAAGACTGAGACCATCAGGTAACTCCTTGGCTTATCAATTCATGAATTTAATTTGTGATAGTTGCATTAAGTACTTGGTAGCTATATAGTGGAACATTTGATTATGGTGCTTCCACGATGCAGGGATTCATATCCAGGATAAAGTCAAATAAAGGGAAGGAGAAACTGATGGTTCACATCAATGAAGAAGTGACAGTAATATCTATAGGGGATGTATGTACTGAACCTTGCTGCAAGTTTCATTTTGGTTTTTACACGATACATTTTATATGTGATATTTGTATCAATTTTGGATAAAGAAGGTTAACATTTTGTATTTAATGCTTATGTTGTACAGTTATTGTTTAATGCAAAACATAATGGTACAATTTTCTTGTCATATGGTTTGTATAGAATGTATCTTACCTCGAATTAGATATATGCTTCTTCGTATCTTGCTAAACAAGTCATGAAATGAAGGACTTAGATGAATGAGAAGTCATACATGGTGTGGCATAAAAGTTTAGGCCACATTTCCAGAGCTAGGATTGAGAGATTGATTAAAGAAAACATCTCTCAATTTTATATTATGATGATTTGGAAACATGTGCTGACTATTGTAGGGGTAAGCTGACTGAAACAAGGGTATAGAGGTCAACTTGTGCTTCTAACTTGTTAAGTCTAACACATAAAGATATCAGTAGACCTTATACAGTTGCATTATGCAATTCCAAATGTGTTTTGACATTTGTTGATGATTATTCCCTTTATAGTTATGTTCTTGCTTAAAGATTGAAGGTTGAGAACTAATTGGAAAAAGTCATCAAGATAGTCAGATTTGACCGCGAAGGAGAATATTATGGCAGACATGATGTTTTAGTACTTAAAAAGGTCCGCTTGCTAGATATATGGAATCAATTGGAATAGATAGTCCTGAGCAAATTGGTGTATTACTAAAAGACATAACTGCACCCTAAAGGACTTGAAGAAGATGATGCAGAACAAGAATAATCTGCCTGATTATCTGGAAGTGTAAAAACCCAGCCTTGCACACATTTATGAATGGGGTTGTCCTATTAAGGTAGTAAATGTTGGCTAATTTTGACTTTTCTCATAAAATCCTTATAAAGAAAAATTGTATGCTCGTTATGCTCATTGCTATTTAGTAAGATATCCCGATCACTTTAAAGCTACAAATTTTACTTCAAAAAAAATGGGACCAGAATAGTGGAAATGCAAACAACTAAGTTTCTGGGATACAATGTCTATAATGATGGTGGACCCGTTAACCCTTCGGATGATAGTAGGGTGAATACTATGGTTATCATGTACCTACTACTCATACAGTTAGATATGGTGAATCTAGGTCTTAGTACCATGCCTATACAGGAACAGGAACCAGAACCTTTACTTGTACATACAGTGGTTCCTGGGGTACAAGATCTAATGTAGTTATGTAAATTCACTAGAGTGAGACGACATGTTGTCCCATTTGATTACATAGTCTATCAAGTGAATAAGACTATGATATTAGACATGTTATGAATCCAGATACTTATAAAGAAGTTATTTATGGACCCAATGTGGATTTATGGTGGGATGCAATGACTGATGAGATGCCAGCCATGAAGCATAGTAAGGTATGAGAGTTAGTTGACTTACAGTAGAACTGCAAACCCGTCAGTTGTAAATGAAGTTTTAAGACCTAAAGGATTTTGGGATAAAGTTCAATGGTTTATGGGCTTGCTCAGTTGCCTGATGGTTCACTCAAGGAGAAAGGTTGACTTTTATGTTACTTTTTCTCCCGTATCCTTGAAGGATACATTTTGACTGATTAAGGAAATTGAAGCTCATGATGATGTTACATCAGATGGCTATCAAAATCGCTTTCTTGAATAATGACCTTATGAAGAGGTCTATATGGTATAACCTGAAGGATTTCAAGATCCAGATGGGACTGACATGGTTTGTGTGTTAAGCATATCAATATATGATTTACATCAAACCTCATAAAAGTGATACCTTACAGTTAATGAGGTTATGATCTCTTTCGACTTCATAGAAAACAAAGTTAAAAAGATGCTTGTACTATGAGATTAGAGGGAGCAAATTTATCTTCTTATTATTGCATGTGGATGATATATTGCTCACGTCAAATTACTTGACCATATTGTATAAGGTTAAGCAACTTTTAGTCAAGAACTTTGATGTGAAGGACATTGGCATAGCATTTTCTGTCCTAGGTATTCAAATTCACCAGGACAGATCTTAATACTCATCAGACCTCTCATAGAGTGCATACATTGAATATGTGTTACAAAGGTTTAATACGGGTAACTGTAAACCTATTGTAACACCTATCTCTCATAGTGAGAGATAATCTTTAGCATAGTATCCAAAGCATAAAGTAAAGAGAGAGGTTATGAGAAATGTTCCATATTTTAGTGTGGTTGGTAGCCTGATGTATGCTCGGGTAAGTATTAAGGTGGGACATTACATTTATTGATAGACTATTTGGTTAATATCTCGTTAATCCAGGTGTAGACCATTAGAATGTAGTCAAGTGAGTGTTGAGATACTAAAGGGAATTAAGGATTATATGTTAACATATAAAAAAGTCAACAATCTAAACCTTATAGGGAATTCATATTCATATTTTAGCTATGTGTCCGGATGATAGAAGGTTCACTTAAGATTACATTTTTAAGTTTACAGATAATACAATGTCATGGAAGAGTGTCAAGTAGACATGGATAATTTACTTTACCATGCATACTGTATGCTATGGGGCTACTTCACAGACAGTTTGGCTTAGAAACTTTATTTTTAAGTTGTCTGTAGTTAATTCAGTGGCTAGACCCATTTAGTTGTATTGTGATAATCTTGCTGCTATTTTGTTTAATAACAACATTCATATCATAGGGACTTAGCCTTTGGAGGTCAATTATTTAACCATAAAGGAGTTGATATGGAAAAGGTGACATAAAGGTTAGGAGCATTTAAGGACTGAGGAATTGTAAGCCGATCCTTTAACTAAAGGACTTTGTACATTTGTGTTTAAAAGACAAACATACAATATGTGTGTTTTGAAGTCCTTTGATAGTGTTAGTTAAAGGATCATTATGTTTGCTCCATGTACGTTTTTACATTTGATGTATTATGACAATATGATGATTAATCAATAAAGATGATTAATGTTTATCCTCAGTAATACGTGTTATCATACATTGACAGAATGTGAGTCAAAGTCTTAAGATTTGTGTCAATCTTAAGCACTTAAAGGTCATTGGGCACATATATAGATTGATCTTGAGCTTATGTCATTTAGACGCATATAGTTTTATACGGATATCCATAAAGTTTGACATGATATAGGGGATATAAGTTTTTAATCCCATAAGGATTTCTCTAATACAGTTTAGGATAAAGTTGGAGAAATCGAGACCTACAAACAAAGATGATATAATTTAGATCATACATGTATCATCTTAGTTTACCACACTCTATTTTCCTATTCATGTTAGTGGGGTATTAGATATGTGTGATTGTATTGGATCTACGCCGTACATGATACATGCATTTGGTACTTTTCGATGTCGAAAGCCTTGCAGGACGGAATGATGGACTTTCATTATCTATGGATCAAATGTTTTGTTTTTTAAACTTAGTCGACTTATACAATAACGTGACTTAACTGAATTTTTAAACTGTTTTTCAACTTAAGTCAATATTGCAATTAAGTATTGTCCAAGGGGGAGAATGTTGGATAATTTTGACTTTTCCCATACATTTAGATAACATTTAATTGCATTTTTTGATTTTTCAATAACTGTTCGGTTAAGTTACATAATTTGATCCATATAAAGATAATAAAGTGGCCCAATAAATGATCTAAATCAATGGGTCGAAGTTTATATGAAAAATGGATTCTGATCAATATGGAATGGACCCATATCAGGCCTATGATAAGGAAGTTCGATATGGAAGCTATAAATGAAGGTTAAGGTCTCCTGTAATTGTTCACATCATTTATAAGCATAAGGATTCTCTGACCCGTTAAGAGAGCTTACGTTTTGAAAAAACTATAGAAAGACGTTGATCACATTCCGGTGAGCAGTTCCTGTGAAGACGACGGTAGATTCACACTCGTTTTGATTTCAAAAAGCTCGTTTAAAGATATGGAACCGAAATCATTTATTTTTCACATTTCTTCATTTATTGCCCTTTCACTTTCAATTCGGGATACGTAATTAAGGTATCGTTACGTGTTACATGCCATTCTATTAAGATTCCAATATAATATTGTAAAAGGAGTATTACCTGTGCTTGGTGTTTATTGAGGAGGAGGAGTTCAGAAACTTTTTTGATGAGTCATGTTTTTTTAGATGCTTTATGGAAAGTGAGAAAACAGCAAACGAGGGTTCTTTTTGGATAGTTGCTTTGTGTCACAGGATTTCTTTCACTCAAACTCCACGTGTGACACTAGTACACTTTTCTCCTAAACTCGAGTGTAGCTAGTCAACCTTCCCTGAAGATGCCTACTTAAACTATGAAGAACTAAGCAAGCAAAGAAGATAGGAATAAGAGATCTTAAGGAAGCTTGGATACTTCTATTGCTTTAAACTTTTGGATTCTTATATTGTTACAAATGAGAGAGTCATCCCCTTTATATAGCCTCCACCTCCTCAATAGACAGTGAGGATTGATTTGATCCAATGGTGGAGATTAGTCCCTACAAAATATCTCCTATATAAAAATTACAATAATGCCCTTATCTAGAATCTTCCATACTACTTTAGATGCTTTATATACTAGATACATATTTACATCATTCTACAACCTTCTATAATGCTCCAGAGTGTTCCACAATGTTTCATGAGCTTCCAGGGTCTTCTATAAAATTCTACCAAGCTCTAGAAGATTCTTTTGAGCAAAACCTCACCTTGTAACCTCTTAAACATGTAGAGTGTGACATTCTCCCCCACCTAATGTGGCAACATCCCCGTTGCCTTCATCTCCTTATAGGCTTTGATTTGTTCCTGGAATTGCCAAAGTCCTTAAATTGGCTCCCAGCTTGCCTCGCTATCTGAAAGTCCCTTCCATTTCACTAATAGCTCATATGTGGGTGGTTGATTGGAGTGGCACATTATACGATCAGACAAGATGGCATTGACCTCCTTATCATGCTGAGTACGTATTCCCATTGGTGCTCTTTTTGAAACCTTACGACTGAGATCTTCCTTATTTTCCTTAAATGGTTTCAACAAGCTAACATGAAATACCGGGTGGAATTTGATTTTTGAAGGTAACTCCAACTTGTAGGCAACAAGATTCACCTTCTTGATGATCAAAAATGGCCCTTCATACCTTCTCAAGAGACTCTGGTTAAGCCCATTGGTCCGCACATGCTTGTACATTTTGACAAGCACAAGGTCTCCTACTTGGAATTCTTTAGGTCGCCTCTTTTTATCAGCCCACTTCTTCATCCTTTTAGAGGCCTTCTCCAAATATGTGCGAACAAATCAATTTTCTCATTTAAATTTTTTGGCAAACTTATAAGCTAATGGGATATCTCTTATATAACCTATGTCGACGGCATTAGGATTCATTATTTGACGTCCCAACACGATATCAAATAGACTCCTACTTATTGATTCACTTCTTTGGAGATTGTAAGAGAATTGGGCAACATCAAGCAACCTTGCCCAATAAGTACATTTCTAACAACGCATTTACCTACTCTGTTTGGCTATCAGTTTGGGGATGCAAGCTTATAGAGAAATTAAGATCTATGCCCAAGATCTTGAACTAGTTCGTCTAAAATATCCTGTAAAGCGATTGTCTCTATCGCTTACGATTGTTTTAGGCATGCCCTAATATTTCACCACATGTTTTATGAATAAGTGACCTGTTTGTTTAATGGTGCAATCCTTTGGTGTCGAAATGAATGTCCTATATTTTGATAATCGATCCACCACCACAAAGATCCAATTACACACTTTTGATGTGGGGAAGCCTACTATAAAATCCATAGAGACACTTTCCCAAGGTCTTGATGGAATGGTGAGTGGCTCAAGTAAACCAGCAGGCACTTGTTGCTCCAACTTATCTTGTTGGCAAACCAAGCCTGTTCTCACATAAGCTTCCACATCATCCTTCATTCGAGGCCAATAGTATGAATCTTCCACAAGTGCAAGTGTGCAATGCATACCTGGATGACCCGCCTATTTGATATCATGACATTCCTTTATGACTTCCCTTCATAAGCTATCATAAAGTGGAATGTACAACCTCTTCTTTTTGGTGTACACTGGGCCATCCTCCACCCAAAATCGTCTTGTCTTTCCCTCCTTGACAAGCAACATAATGGTTTGGCCCATAATGTCACACACCAACCCTTCTTTGATGTAGTCCTTCAAGTTGCTTCTTGGACCACTAAGATCCGCAAGCTCTTCCTTTCTACTCAAGGCATCCCCAACAAGATTAGCCTTACTAGGCTTGTACTCCATGATGAAGTCGAATTCCACCAGGAAGTTTTTCCACCTAGCTTGCTTTAGAGTGAGCTTCTTTTGAGTTTGGAAATAACTAGTGGCGATATTGTCCTTCTTGACCACAAACTTGCTCTCGAGTAAGTAGTGGCGCCATGTTCTCAAACAATGCACTACTGCAGTCATTTCTTTCTTTTGTATAATATACTTCCTTTCAGTATCATAAAGTTTTTGGCTTTCATAAGCAATGGGATTCATAAGCAATGGGGTGCCCCTCTTGCATCAATATTCCACAATAGCAAATTCAGAAGCATCTGTATACTTCGAATGACTTGGTGTGGTCAGGTAGTGACAACACCAATTCCTTTATGATGACTTCCTTTAACCACTGGAATGCTTGTTGGCACTTGGGAGACCAATCCTATGTTCTCCGTTTCTTCAACATGTCGGTAAATGGAGCAACTACAGAAGAATACCCCTTGTAAATCTTCTATAGTAATTCACTAAGCCAAGGAAAGATCTTAGCTCGATCACCTTAATTGGAAGCTTCCATTCATGGATGACCTGCACCTTTGCCTTGTCCATCCCAAGCTTGTCCCTGCAAATAACATGCCCTAAGAATGCCACCTCTTCTTAGGCAAAAGAATACTTCTCCTTCTTCATATAAAGTTCATTGTCCCTAAATGTTTGGAACACTTGTCGTAGGTGCCCCATGGGTTTGGAACACTTGTCGTAGGTGCCCTATAGGTTCCTCGAAAGTCTTGCTGTAAATGACTATATCATTAAGGTATACAATAACAAATTGATCAAGGAATGGAGCAAGTACCTTGTTCATGAGGGTGCAAAATGTATCCAACGTGTAGGTAAGTCCAAAAGGTATAACCAAGAACTCGTTCGACCCTTATCTGGTAACACAAGTTGTTTTTGGTTTATCCCCTTTGGCTATGCAGGCTTGGTAGTATCCCAATCTCATATCTTGTCGGACCCCGCTCCCGGAGCCCGACTTGTCGTAGTCCTGAAGTCTTGTTCTTATAACCTTACTGGGTTATTAGCTGTAACTCCACCTTCGAGGCGAGTGCACACCACTTAAACATCACAATCATAAGTTGACTTATTCATA
>JANKYF010000009.1:38994980-39006569 GCA_029829435.1 Erythroxylum hondense
GTTAGTCGACTTATGTTGTTCTAGTCGACTTATGCTGTTCGGATCTTGATGTATAAGTCGACTTATGCTGTGCAACTTGACTTATGTTGGCTTCAACGGTAACATCCAACCAAATCTTCAATAATCCTTATTATTAATGTCTCTTACACTTATAAGGAAACTCCCATCTTGATTCTTCAAAGATTAATCACTTGTCCATCTTGATTTGCACAATTCTTTCATTGAATAATGATCCCAAAATACCTAAAATAATTTCTTAACTAAGTCTAGATATTTTATTATTATCAAAACATAAAGGGATTTAATTTGTTAACCACCATTGGTCCAACAGTTATCAGGTGATATAATAATGGTTATGAATCATATAGTTATTTTTGCAATTGGGTTTTTGTTTTGTCAATACACCATATCACATGAAGATTATTCAACATCAAGAGTAAGCTTTCTTCGTAATATTAACCTCAATGCAATTCTTGGGGCTCATCACTTTCTTTGACAATATTGCAAATTTTACAACCTTTTACACTGTCAAGTTTCAATCTTAAGTGTCCCACGTTTTAAATAATGTGCAAAATTGAGAGGGAAAAACGGTTCTTCATATTCTGGGGATGGATGCAATCAATAGATTAAAGATGGGTTTAATGGGAGTAAACAAAAGAAGAAGACTTCAAAGTTTCATAGAGTGAGGTTGGTTGATGGCTTTATGAAAGCCTTATTGAATGTTAATAATGATGATCTTGATCTTGATCTTGATCCTGATCCATGTTTAGTTTCACACAATGGATTAAATAATAATAATATATTAGATTTAAAATAAACCTACAGTATGAACCCATATTAATCACGTTAACTTATCAAGAGTAAGCTTGATTGTAAAAGCGTACTTGATTCCAATGGAATGGACATGATTGAAGTGTTACAGCTCCTTTCGATTTTAGCCTTCCAAAGATACGTATAGGTTATCTGCCTTTTTTCCATTGATGGGGTATTAAAAGAAAAGACCCTAGTCCACTTTTGGAACCATAACCACCCACTTATAATTAGGAATATAACACTAGAGTTTCTACATATATATTAGCTCACACTTAATCAAACGATTTAGGCCCATTAAGCTAAAACCTTGTTGGATCACTTTTAATTTTGAACCAAATCTTATAGTAGCTCATGACATATAATTATTAATATGTACCTATACTAGTCCATTGAAATTCTAACAATCTCTTAGTTAGACTACATATACACAATACCTTATATTTTTATATCATAATAGATGTTATGAGCTTAAAACTGCTATTACAAAATCATTTTTAAACAATCTAGCCCATCAATAATATTAATATATGATCAAAGGAACCTTTGTTACAATTATCATGACTAGACCCATCAGTGATCACATACATTAATATAATTAACATGAATCAAGTATGATTGTGTAGCATAGGAATTTCATAAAAGACTTTAAGTGGTAAACCTTTAGTTAACATATTCACAATCATAAAGTTTATCCTAATATATTCTATAAACGATTTAACCATTTTGAATTCTTTCATTAATAACTAGGAACTAAATGTCGATATACTTTAACTTTAATGTGCTCTTGTTATTGTTGACATACTACCAACTTATTATTACAAAATAACTTTAATAGTCTTTTAGGGCCATTTATAATTCACGACCTAGTGATAAAGTTTTGTAACCATATCCTATGATTGGATGCCTCATAATATCCTATAAACTCAAATGCCATATTGGAAGAAGCTATGAGTGTTTACTTAGTAACTTTTCTAGGAAATAGCTCTTCTAGCAAGTAGGTAAATATAGACTGAAGTAGATCTACAACTATCTTGGCATTCCATAAAATCAGAGTCAAAATATCAAGTGATCTCTAACTTATCTAATCTCCTATTATGAGTACGAAGTCTTTTTTTCTCTTAAAATATCACAAAACCCTTTTGAATACTTCCAAATAATCCATTTCCAGATTGCTCAAATATTTGCCTAACTTTCCAATAATATAAGCAATATGTAGATACATACATACTTGAGCATACATTAAACTTCCTATAGTCGAATCATAAAGAACCTTTTGCATTTCTTTAGTTTCTAAATCATTCTTGGGGCATTGATTGAGGCTAAATTTATCTCCTTTAGCAACAAAGGTATCACTTACCATCCTGTAAGTCGAATCTCTTAAGTGTCTTCTTAGTAAAGATTTTTTGTGATAACCTAAGAATAACATAGGAATGATCTCAATGTATCTAAATCCTCAATATAAAAAAGACATCATAAGTTATTGTATTTTAAAATTATTTGATAGAAAATTTTTGGTTTTGTGCATAAAGTCTATATCATTGCTAGTAAGCAGTATGTCATTAACATATAAAACCAAAAATATACTTACTCCTAAAAAACTTATAGGATATACATTTATCAACCAAATTCATCTCAAAATCAAAATAGATGACAACTTGATGAAACATGTAATGCCATTGACGAGAAACTTACTTAACTATATAGATGGATTTCTTTAATTTTCAAACCATCTACTTTCAATATCTAAACACGAAGTTTTCAACTCAATCAATATAAATTGTCTCGCTAATGTCACCATTAAGTAACATTGCCTTGACATCCATATGAAATAACTCAAGATCAAAGTGTGTTGTAAGTGCCATTATAATCCTGAAAGAATATTTTCAAAACAATCATTGAGAAAGTTTCTATAATCGATGTCTTCCCTTTAAGTAAATCCCCTTATGATAAGATGTGCATTATATTTTTCCAACCTTTAGGAAATGTGACAAGATCCCAAAGATCATTGTCTTTCATAGAATTAATTTCCTTGTTCATAGAATTAATCCACTTTGAGAATTATAACTTTCAATAGCTTAGCAGAAGATGATTAGATCATCCTCCACCATGCCAATGTCCATATCATGTTCTTGGAGCAAGATAATATAATCATCCTAAAGTGCATTTTCCTCTATCTAGTGTATCTTCTTAATGGCATTTGTTTTTGATGTTGTTAAGTTTGTCATTTAGGGATGTTCAGTTGATCTTAATCAAGGAGATTTCACTACTGTCTTATTACTTTAGAATTGCTTCTTGAATAATGTTAAGAATGATGACTTAATTATGGTCAATAACAACAGTAGGAAGAGAAAGAAATTTCTCTTTACACACAATATTTTTAACCTTGTCCCCCCTACAAACTCAATATCCTTAAGGAAGGAATTTGATATTTCCCATCTCAAAAATAAATTTACCTATTAGATCATAAAATTTGTACCTGTGTGACTGTTCAAAGCATCTAACAAAATATCTAATGATTGTTCTTGAGTCTAGTTTCCTTTCATTAGACCTATAATGCCTTGCCTCAACTGAATAACTCCAAATATGAAAATGTTTTACACTAGGCTTTCTGCCTGTCCATAATTCATAAGGTTTTTTGTCACTATTTTATAAGTTGGAACTCTATTGAGAAAATAAGTTTTCTTTAATGCCTCTCCTTAGAGTGAATTTAGTAAAATAGTATACAAAATCATACTCTTTACCATATACTTTAATATCATATTTCATCTCCTATCAATATCGTTCATGTTATGGCTCCTCGGCATAGTCAAAACTTAACATACTCAGCGCACAAGGCTCCTCTCTTTGTGGGGGTCTAGGGAAATTCATAATATATGCAGCCTTCCCTTTGTATTTTTACAAAGAGTCTGTTTCCATAACTTGACCATATAACCATAAAGCAACTTTACCAATTGCTCCAAAGCTCACCCTCGACATAGTATACTATGGAAAGATACTACATTTCTTTAGGAATTCAGTGAATGGTCTTAGAATTTGTTCACTTAATCATCATATTTTTTATAATATTAACTACCACATTTAGATATAACATTACTAATCCTTTTTCCAAGTTGGTTCTCAACCTCAGCTTTGAAAATTTTGAACTTATCTAGTGTTAGTGACTTTTTATGAATGAGATAAAGATACCCATAACATGACTATTTGTCTATAAATGTAATAAATTATTTTTGGCCATTCCAAAAAAGTGTAGGAAATAGCCCACAGATATTTGTTTGGATTAGTTCTAAGATATCTGAAGATTCTTTAGCACTTAATCTCCTTATGTTTGTCGACTTTCCCTTAATATACTTGATATAAACTTCAAACTTTGGTAGATCAAGTGGATTGAGAATTTCGTCTAACATAAGCCTTTTAATTCTTTGTTTAGAGATATATCATAAATGTTTATGCCATAACAAAGTAGAAGTATTAGTTGTTAATTTTATAGTAGCCTGTGTACTAACATGTGAGGATTCACTAGATAAGGTAATTATATCAAATTAATATAGGTTATCAAATTTTGATAAACAATCAAAATTGATAAGTTTTGACTCATGAAAAAGACTAAGTTGTCCATTTCTAAAGGAACATTAACAACCAGCATTGTCTAAATAATATCAAGTCGTCAATGATAACCTAAAACTCCTTATGGCCTCGGTTTCAATTGTCATTCCATCACCTACACAAATGTATCTTTTACCTTCATTGGGCTTTAAATAGCTTAGGCAATCCTATATGGACACATTTATGTGAGTAGCAGCACTAGAATATAACCACGGAGTGTGTCTAGGTATTAAAATTAAATTAACATAAAAACAAATCAAAGAAAAAATTACCCTTCTTTATATGCCAAGCATGATGTTTGGTACTCTCCTTTTCTTGTGAGAAGTTTTTCTATATAAGTTGTAAGCAAATTCCTTTGTTTGTTATTTTTGCTCCCTATGTTGCTTCTTTTATGGTAGAGTACCCATAACATCCTTATCTTTCTTTTTGTTCTTATTATTACCCTTAGAGTTAGAAGTTAAGTGAGCACTTTCAACCTTCTCTTCCTTTAATCTCCTTTCTTCTTGCACATAATGTGAAATAAGCTCATTAATAGACCATTTCTCTTTTTGAAAATTATAACTGACTGGATTCTACGGGAAGCAAAGAGATCTAAACTAAATGCATAAGTAAGTCTACATACAACTCTAACTTTAGTGCATTTAGTTTTAAAGTAGAATGAGACATTTATAGAGTGTATTCCCTAATATTCCCTTTAATCCTACATCTCATAGAAGTAAGACTTTTTAGCAAAGTACTTGTTTTTTTCTTTTCATTTTTAGTAAAGCGTTGCTCAAGTTCTTTAAGAAATAATTTAGCATCCTTCTCTTCAAACATTGAGCCTGCAAATGTTTTTAGAGCTTAATGTTTCTATGATCATAAGACTTATGCGATATCAGTGGAAAGAGAGTTTGGGGGATGTTAAATCTCTACTTTCTTATATGCACATATACTGAAAGGCTTCACTCTCTCCCTTCAAAAATCATTTACGGGGGGTATACCCATTTGTTCATTTTGAAAATTTTGTTCTAGTGTAATCAAGTGATGTGTTGATATTATACATACCCATTTACTCAGAAACCACTTATTATTTGAGAAATCCACACGTACATTGCATTAAGAAGTACGCATGTTATTTATTAAATTATATTTTTAAGCTGAAAGTAAATCGAATAACAGGTACAAATAACGGTTTTATGGCCATCAACTCCCGACTTAGATGATTATCGGATGGTTATATATGAAAGTTGAATAAGGCATTTTAATAACATTGTAAGAATTGCATTTAATCAAGTTCAACAAGGCCAGCACGAAGGGTTTAGATCACTTGTTTATGTTACTCTATGCTTACTATGTTCTAAAAACATCTATCTATTTAATTTATGAGGTCAAAATATGACTTTGGAAATCTTAACCTTTCTAGTAATGCCACATAATAGACTAAAGACTTCCCTTTGCATATAAAACCAGATTCATATGTCAAGTTCAAGGGTGATTCGTGAAGAAAGGAGGCAAAGCGGGGCAAGGTGGAGCAGCTGGTGACAGCTGATCTGACGATAGCAAGCGACTGCAGCACTAGGAGGAACAGGGGAGTGTCCTATCTTTTAACCCAAATCCAAATCTAACAAAGTTGACCCAAACCAATGGAGATACAACAGAAGCAAGCGACTCTAACACCTATAGGAGCTCCACAGTAATGTCCATGGTGGAATTCCCTACTCTCTCGCTTGAAGTTGCTCAAAGAGCTAAACCTGGATATGGTGTTGGAGTTGATGTCTCTGGAGTATCTAAAACCTATGGATCTTCCCCGACCGCTAGTGCGTAAAGTAAACAACTTCAATTCTAGCAACATAAGATCTCAATGGAGCATTACCCTGATGTCATGAAGGGTGACATTGTTTGTCCTCCCCTTGAACTCCTACAAGTAGGGGAAAGAGCGTGGTCGAATATATAGGTGGGATCCCTCTGGAGCAAATGTCTTGTATTTCCAATTATCAAGGACTAGGCTAGGGTACGGTGGAGTAGACAAGGTTTTAAAAAAACTCTACTCACTAATGATGACATGATTATTTTCAAATTTGCTTTGGACGGTAATCAGAATGATATAATTGGAATGGATCCTTCGTATATTGGAAGGACATCCCATCTTTCTATAGAAATGGAAGCCAAGGATTGCTTTTAATAAGGAATGTGTTGAATCTTTCCCAATGTGGGTCCAATTCCATAATCTACCGCTTAAATTGTAGATTGTACGAGGGTTAAGTTTTCTTACTATTTCTTTGGATAAACTGTTGGGTATGGATGCACAAACATCAGGTATGGATAGTATAGGATATGCAAAAATATGCATAGAAGTTAGTCGACAGGCTACACTACCAGATTGTCTTCCAATTATGCACCTTAGTGAATCTAGGGAGATGGTGAAAGGAAAAATACAATTATCCTATCATTAAAAGCCACACAATGGTAAGAAATGGGTTCCAACTAGGAAGAGGTATAGAACAGGTTGGCAAGAGGAGTTAATGGAAATTGAACAATCAACAGTCGAAGCTAAAGCTGACACTACAGTTTAGAGGAAGATTCATGAGCAGCTTACCTAGATTCCTCTAAATGACAAGGACACAGGGGAGCATATTGAAGTGGTTGACAACCAAAATAAGGGTGATCCTAGTTCTGAGAAGGAACAATCAACATATCATATTACACTTAATCTAAAGTTGGCAGAGTATTCTAGTACTATTGATGTAATGCAAATTAAGACAGCTAGAATTTCTGTAGAGGAACCAGGAAATGAGAGGGCTGTGGAAGTTACTCAATAGATTAAGATTGTCGACTTAATGCCAAAATAGTCAGCTATGGACAACTCTACAGTAGACAATGTGGAGCATCTAGATACTAGTGTGGAACACTTCAACTCACAATATTTAGAGCAACGCCAAATGGATTGGGCCAACATGTTGACTCTAGTAGCAACTATTAGGTAAAATGAGACCTCTAAGGCTAGACTGGAGTCTGAAAAATAGACAACAATGGTAAATTCCAATAATAACTGTGTGGGAAGTCAGGGGTATGAGATTATCATCTCTTAGATTGCAGAACATCCTGGGCAGAGCATGTCTTAACATTAAATTGTAATTTTTCTGTTTATGTGACAATAGGTTCCCCTCAGGAAAGCAATTCAAACTTGATAGTAGAGGATTGTGATTCCCCATCAACTGCAACTCGTGTTTCTGACATTCTAGAAGATTTTTATATGTAATCCAAAACTGTAAAAAAAAGTCAACAAGGAAGAGAGAAAAATTCTAAATACCAACAATAAAAGGTTAACAAAAGCAGCATATCTTGCCATTTTTCACGACCATGAAGTATTAGTCATGTATTTAGTGGTTTTGTTTGTGGTCTATCTTTCAAGTAGATATATTGCCTTCCTTAGGGAGTTGTTTTGATCATGTTGTAATATGATGACAGACTTAAGGCCTTTAACTCCTTGTTATGTAGATCTAGTTTTAACAATAGTAAAAATTATTTAATTTTTTTAAAAAAAAATTATGTGAGTCCTATTTATTATATGAATGGATGCTTATAAAGCAAGACAAACATAAAGTAATAAAAATATGTGATGTATTCCCATACCTCCCCACTACAAACTAGGAACAAAATTGCATAGGAAAGCTAAGTACTACTCAACATGCTAGTGGTGGGCTTAATAGGTGAAGTGTAGAACACATGCAAGAATGGAGCAAACAACTTTTAGATATAACTTGTATGATTCTTAGTTATCTCTTAGAACTTAAAACCACCGTTTCATCATGACGCGAGGATAGCTCAGTTGGGAGAGCGACAGACTAAAGATCTGAAGGTCGCATGTTCGATCCACACTCACCATATTTTTATTCACTGTTTTATAGTTTATTTTTAGTTGTTGATGATTAATATCCGAAAAGGGTCTGTTTGGTTAGTTGTTAATTAATAGATTGGAATGGAACAGAACGAAACGGTTTATAATGGAATGGAATATAATATAGTGAAAAGTTGTTTGGGATGGATGAAAGTGTTCATAATGTAATATAGTAAAATATTGTTTGAAAGATGAATGAAATAGAATGTAATATATAATACATGACACTACAAGAAAAAGGAGGTATACCGACAGAACTTATCGATGGAAAGCGTAAACAAACCGTCGATAATTAAATTTAGCGACAGTATTTAACGACGGCTAAATGTGTTGTTAAATTGGCTGTTGATAAATTTACTGACGGATAATTGTTTCTGTCGGTACATTTTTAACGGAAACAACTTTTAGTCGGTATATATACCGACGAAAAAATTGTTACATTTGGTATATATACAGGCGGTTATGTCAATCCGTCGGTGAATTAATAGTAACAATGTGAATATTTTTCGACAGTTTATAACCAACCGTCGGTAAATATGACTCAATTTATCGATGAATTTTTAAAATATGTTGGTAAATATTGCTCAAAATTACTGACGAAAAATAAAATTCCTTCGGTAAGATCCATTAGTAATTTGCGACGAATTGTCATTTATTTAAACAGAAATTTAATTGATCATATATATAAAGTTAAAATTTTCTTCATTCATAATAAAAACATGAAATTGTACATAAATTCAAATCAAATGACTATAATAATCTTATTGTCCTAGTGAGCGTGGATGGTCTGAGTCTCCAACCCTCCCCTTCAACTGCTGCACAACATTTTGGATCTTAGTCATGTACTCCATATACTGCTACAACTGACTTGCCAATGTTTGCACTGTGCTCTCAAGATGATGGATACATTCCATTGTCGGCTGTGTAGTTGCTACTGGTGTACTGGACGTAGATGAGTGTGAATAACATATGTTCTCAAATGACCCTAGCTCGAAGATCCTTCCACGACTGTCCTTACCACCCACTGCATCAAAATATTTCTGACTCTCATCAACAGTTTGTTCTCCTTGAGACTGTGGTTGAATTGTTTCTTCTATTTGGTCCTATTACGAGACAATACTTATATTAGTAAGTGATAATTATTAAAAATGAATATCAAAGCATAAATTTGGCATACATTCCATTCTCTACATCAGCTGTTGACGAATGTCACACTATTATGCTTCTTAGTATGAGTATGCAAAAACAACTAACGGGGTGTAGGCCTTATGCCCATAGATTTTTCCTGCATAATAATAAAATGTTCTAAGTTAAACTAAAATTTATACAAACTTCGGCAGAGTCTCCTCTATTTTTATGATATTACCCTCTATTGAATAAAGAAAATAACTTAACATAGCCATATATGGCACCAGACATTTATACCATGATCATTATCCATACTACACATATTTTCATCACAGCATTCACACATCAATTTGAATTGAAATACAGCAAAGTAAAAAATGAGAATATAAGTGTAATATTTAGATACTTACAAGTCTCTATGTATGCTCATTGTGGGTAATTGATCCTCCCGTATGAATGAGAAGCCTGTCTCCCCCTGGGCCTCCACATCTGTTGGTCGAGTTACGTATTAAGATGAACATTGCCTTAAGAGATGTCCAGTACTCCTGCCAACGACTCCATATGCCCTCAGAAAAACAAGGTGGTCATACACAAGCCTTGCGTATCGTACCAATAAAGTTGCAATAACATGTACGAGCTCGCGACTCCCATACACTATATATGACCCCGTCGATACTAGAATTATTGTAAAATTGTTTCTGAAATTAAAAGGAATAAAGTCGATAACTTATAATCTATTAATATTTATGCTATTAATATAATACAAATAAATGAAAAATATTATTTGTATATTATACCTCAAACCCTGAAAGTAAAATGCCTTTGTGGCCTTAGAGATCTTCTTCCATACATAGCCCTCAGGATCAATCCTCTCCTTAAATGTAGATGTCATATGTCTGAAACACGCAAAAGGTCAAATTGTCTCAATCTTCTGCGGTTGTTGATTTCAACAAGATTGTATCGACTATGCACTTTTTTTCTAACATTTGAAGTCGAGTCAAACCAATCACACTTAAATATCATAGTTCGCTTGATTGGCAATGCAGGGTACTCAACTTCAAGTATCTCAATGATTTTACCATAGTAATCTATCAGTTCTCCCTGTATGGAATGCTATGACCATGGTATTCTGTATGATATATGTATCCATTAACGAAATACACCGGATATGATTTAACAGTTTGCAAAGGTCCCTTAACAAGATCACAAATGAACTTGTTCTCTATTGAATTTTCTAAGGCCTACATAAAAATAAATTATCATATTAATTAGTATAATGTTATTTCAACACTTAAATCTTATAATTCAATTATGAGAATATTTGTAAATAGAAACTTACATATCTCTCGAATCATCGTGTAAAGTGTCATCCAACCTCATTATTTACTTCATCCTATGAGCTGTCTGGCAGGATCTCACGTAAGAATGCCTCGTATAATGTAATTACATTATTATGCATTTTAGTTATGAGCAAGACAAAAATTGAAAACCGATATAATAATGTATTGCTTACTACACGAAAGGTTGAACCTCTTGACAATTAAATAAAATGTAATTATGGGCAGCGTCAATTTCTTGCTCTATTAATATTCTTCTTGTTGCACGTCTATATGCTCGCCCAGGATATGTGAAAATGGATAAGTTACCATCAGTATCACTCATTCTTCCCCCATCGTCATTACAAGGAACTTTTCTTTCTCGTGTATGAACATGTGACTCAAAATAATGTCCACAAAATGTCCTAGCTTCCTCCACATTTACGTCACAAAATCTATAATTATCTAATTCATAATTCAAGTATACCAATTTGTAACCCATACACTCTCAATTATAGTCAATACATTAAGATATTCTCAATTTTGATCAACAATAAAATACTTTTATTTTATTTTATCCTTAATCTTAAATATTCAAACTAATTAAATTATTTTACCTATCAAAATTTGTAATCCTAATTTCACGATCCCCATCTCTATTTTTCTACAATTTTTCTAGACTTTATGCCTATAAAAGGTTATTTTAATTTATCGATATACAGAAATAGAAGATTACTATACTGATTAATCAAGTACACTTAGACAAGATTTTTGGTTATTTCTTGTATTTAGAGAAACTCTTGTTTTAGGTTCTTTAATAACTTATGATCTTATCTACTTTGCAAACAATTT
>JANKYF010000009.1:39046971-39060814 GCA_029829435.1 Erythroxylum hondense
ACAAACGACTAACCAATCTTAAACCCAGATTAAATCGCCACTTCAATCGACTCAAAAACTTACATTACCCGACATTAATCGCAAAACTACTTCAATGACTTACCTCAAGCAATCTCCACAAATTCTAAGTGCGACAACAAAAGGAGAGAGGGAAGGTTAAAATGAGGAAGATGGAATCGGAGAAACGCAGGGCGGGAGACTACGAAGATGAGATAGGGAACGAAGGTAGCGGCTAACGTTTGCAAATTTGGAGATGAGACGACGTCATCTCAACAGGTGAGGAAGGGGAAATTAATTACGTGGAACTGGCCTTCCCCGACGTCTATTTCTCATCAACGACGTTTATTCTATTTTCCGACGTCTTTCTACCAAAACAACGTCAAACACTTCCTTTATCCCCGACGTCTTAATACAACGTCGCAGAATCTTCCATCTTTTATTGACGTTTTTTAGACGTCGTCAATGCCTCAGACCATTCACGACGTTTACTTTAAAAACGACGCTAAAAGCCTCCTTTTTTTGTAGTGGCTAAACTTCATTTTTCTTGTAGTGAAATATCTCAAAAGCTAATACACACTAAAAGTTTAAGAAGAAAAATAATAGTTAAGAGAATAAGCATTCATAAGACACATTTTTAGAATGAAAACAAAGCATCACATTAATTCTATCAAAAAAAAATGAAAGAAGAGTTGACATCCTGTCATGGATTTTACTTTATATATTTAAAGTGTTTAGGGTTTATTAAGTGTTAAAATCAAAGCATAGCTAGTTAATTCATAAGCTTGTTCTTGAATCATATCTCTACCACTTAACAAAAATTAACTTAATGCATAAATCGAAGGAATTTAATAAGGGTTGTAATGAGTCTTAGCTAAAGGTATGACAAAAAATTTTTTTAGGTTTAATAAATTAAAGAAAATTATACAAACTTATCCATACAAGTTTTAATTAAATTAGTTAAGGACTTACTTAATTTGGATAACATCCTTTTAATCACTTCATCTTTTTTTTAAACTTTTTTTCTTTTTTTTGAACAAGAAACATCAAAGAGGATATTTCTTCTTCTTCTTCTTTTTACTTTTTACTATACTTCTCTCCATTCTATAGAAATTGGAAAAAAAAAATGTAACGTGAATCAACAGATTTATTCTTCGTAGAAATAGTAAAAATCCTATGTAAATAAGTTTAATATAATTCCTTCAAATTATTAAGGAAACTAACAAAAAGAAGGGTTAAAGTGGCTTATAATTAGGTTAATATTCAACAAAATAAAGGCTAAGGCTCAAATTATTTCTCTAGGGGTAAAAATTAAGGTATGTTTTTCTAGGTCAAAAATAGTTATCCTAAATACTCGTATCATATTCATGCATAAATTTACCAAAAATGTAGTATTAAAATGTATTCAATAAGAACAATTTTTAGCATAAACAAGCTACATTTGATAACACACACCACACAAAAAAAAATATTAACACAAATGTGATAAATGTTGTTAGGGTGAAAAGCTCATATAGATGTCAAAAAGCGTCAAGTCTTGCACAATTAAATTCAACAGAACCAATGAGATATTTAAAGTAATTTAATTAAAAACACTAATTATGTTTGCTCTATCATGTATTATACCTTAAACAAAAAATGTAACATCAATCAGAAAATTTTGAAACTATCATGAGAAATAATCACTATATGAATCAAAGTATTTATAAGTTTAAGCACAAATCACAAAGTTGATCATAGTATATACTCTCACTCTCCCACACTTAAATTATATATTATCTCCAATGTATGCACAAGATGCTCACATGCTACAAAAATAATCAAAATAAGATAACTCACAAAGTAAAAGACTCTCCTATTTTGTAAGCATCGAAAACATAATGTATTATAGTGTAGGTTGACATTATGTTGTTATAATAGAATTGTCTCTTTTGTTTCTCAATGTATTTGGCTAGTTTGAACGTGTTTTTCTATTGGTACTAGTGGTTGAAGCAGTCCTGGATTGATTTTTGTCACTTGGATTCATCATGGATGGGGCACTTGCCGCTGTCCTGTTGATGCCTTTTGTGCATCCCATAACTACGAACAACTGTGATTAATAAAAACTAATCCTAGACAATAATGAGAATAAATAATTAATAAATAAAATGAAAATTGAATATTAATCAGGATAAAAACTAAAGTAAAAGTAGTAAAATCTAATACCAAAATAGTGCCAAAAAAAAATTATAACACTTTACATAGATGGTACGGATTGTTTGGCGTTGAGACGTTAAATAGGTGCGAACTGGTCTGGTGCAACTTGTGCACGTTGCGTATTGCTGGAGTTCCTCGGCATTGATGAGCTTGGTGGACTAGTCACTTGGTGGGGTATTAGACGCCTGGACAGGGATTGGTCTCGCAGCTGTGTAGCGCTTGGGTCTGCCTGATTTTTCTGTAGCTGTTGACGCGTGCTGGGAGGATAAGCTGGACTGGCGTGGTCGATGGCTACATGTTGGAGCTGGACATGCGCGTACAGGTAGAAGCTGCTGGACTCTGCTGCGTTGTGACTGGAGCGGATTTAGGGAACCTGAGAAAAAGAAGAAAGTTAGGTTTAATTTTGTGTTTTGAATTTTTGTGATTTTATATTTTTATATTAAAAATAAAGCAGACACCTTGGAGTGTCTCTTTTGCACGAGCAAGAGTCAATAAAAGGATTTATCAACATATGCTTAACAAAGTTCAACAACGCCTCTCGGGGTGGACAATTAGTCTATTGTCACTAGCCGGATGAGTCACGTTGACATAATCAGTCCTTGCATTACTTCCCATCTACACTATGCAAACAGTCTGAACGTCTCGGCATCTATGTGATGAGTTGGAGAAAATGATACGCAAATTTTTGTAGAGCTCGACCCCAGACAACAAAAAGATAAACTTGATAAATTGGGACACGATTTGTCAACCTAAAGAGAAGAGAGGTCTAGGCATTCTGAAAATTCGGAAAACGAATGATGTCTTACTAACAAAACTAGGATGGTCAATGGTTTGTAAGCCACACAAATTTTGGGTACAAATCCTTTATGTTAAGTATAAGTTTGATACTAACAATATTCCATCTTCTCTTATTGCTACAGGTGGTTCTATGGTTGGAAGAGTATCAAAGCTACTTGGCACCATGTGTTGCAAGATATGAAATGGACGATATGTGATGGCACTAAGACCAAATTTTGGTTCGACCCTTGGGCTGGCAATTGGGGCCCCTTATCTGCCATGCAATGGCTCACATCCCCCAAGAAATTATAGCTCTCTGCACTCAACACTTTGTGGACATGGCCGGTAATTGGAAATGAGATGCATTCCAAGATCTGCTTCTTTCCTCGATTTGCTTGACCATAGCAAGTATACTACCGCCTAAGCCCTACTTAGGCCCTAATTGGCTAATATGGAGAAATTCGGACAATGGGCAGTTCACTACAACATCTGCCTATTCAATAATAATGGATCAAGAAGATGCTTCGCCCACTGCATTTTGGAAGACAATTTAGTAATGGCAGGGCTCACAATGAATTTGATCATTCCTTTGACTCCTCTCACATGATCGATTGCTTTCTAACCAACAACGGGTTCAAAAACAGTTAACGACTGATGCTACATGCTATCATTGCCTATCAGAAGAATCATCTCTACATGTAATTCGTGATTGCCCTAAAGCTCGACATTTGTGAAGTTTGTTCCCTCCATAAGTAGTCTCTCCAGATTTTTTCACCTTGACGTCCAAGGAGTGACTAGCTAGGAATCTACAAACACACTGCAGGGTACGTGGCTTAGATTGGTCAATTATCTTCTGTGCTGCTTGTTGATTTTTATGGTCTTGGAGAAACAAGGCCCTTTTTGGTGAGCACTTTGCCGGATTCCCCAATGTGAGCACTTTGGGGACAATAGACGGTCCGGCTAGTGACAATAGACGAGCACTTTGGAGAAACAATGCCCTTTTAGATTGCTAATCGTCCTCGGAGCGAACAATGTCTAGGTTGACAAAAACCTCCTTAGGGATAGGTTCGACTAAATACAAATGAAGCAAGCAAAAGATCGCTCCTGTCGGCTACAGCAGGTGGCCTGTTGAGAGATAATTCGGGTGCTTGACTTGGAGGCTTTATGCAGAATATTGGATGGTGTTCCACCCTTTCTGTAGAACTTTGGGGAGTATTTTCAGGCCTCAATTTTGCCTAGAACCTGGGTCATCGTTGCATTGAATTAGAGATCGATTCGCGTGAAGTGATTAATTTAATTTCAACCCCATCCTAGCGCCAACTGTCTCTTAATCCCCTTGTTTTGGGTATTCATGAGTTATTTACTCGGAATTGGGTAGTACTACCTAAACACACCTATAGGGAAGAGAATAGATGTGCAGATTGGTTCGTCAACTATACCGAGCGTTTTGAGATCGGGATCACTAATTTAGATATTACACCCCTAGGGTGCCTTTCAATCATCTTAGAGGAAATGTCGGGGGTTTGTCGCCTAAGACTCGTTATGTAATTTATTTTGTGTTTTCTCTCTTTGTATACAAAAATAATAATAAAGAAAGAAAAATATAATATAATACTTCTATTTATTTATCTCATCATATTATTTCTTTTCCCATATTCTGTTTTTATGTTTTTTATTTTTATATATTTTTAATAAAAATCACAAATTCTTTAAAATAAAACAATTCACTAATAAGTATAAAGTGCCACGTGGATGTTAGTATTTTGAAATTAAAAAGGTTTTATTCCAAAAAGTTGAATAATAAAAAGTAAGATATCATCTTATGAGTTTTAGAATTATAAAATTTTGGGTGATTGCTACTCTAATTTGATCTATGTGAGGCATGATCATGCCTTATGAATTTTAGTAATCTAAAATTTTTAGTCTTTTATCCTGACGGCTGAATTATATAACACATGATCTCGCCTTATAAATTTTAGTAATATGAATTTTAGGACTCAATTTCCCGGTAAACCAACAAGTTAACTTCTCATAAACAAACAAATGGAAACTATATATAACTAAAATAGAACTAATAAAAATTATCATGAATTGGGTAGCCTCTCAAAAAGCTCAATTAGTTAACATCGTTATGCTCGATATGATTTTTTCTTTTGAAAATTCCAATATTAGGGAAGTGCCAAATCAATATATCCACCACACTTGAAACCATCATCTCCTCATAAAATGGTTTCAAGCTATGTCTGTTCACCTTGAAAATCTTCCTAGTATCTAAACTTTTTATTTACACCGCACCTTAAGGAAATACATTAGTGAAAATAAAAAAAGGCAAGCTATATAGATTGTAACTTACTTTATATAAGCTAAATTGAGAATTATATATTAACACTTTCTGTCCCACCTCAACTTACTTTCTAAAGATCATATTAGTATGGAACATTTTGGTTTTCTTTTTATAAATTATTGAATTCTAGTAAGCATTTGATCTTAGTTCCTTTAGCTCTTGCAATTGTAATCCGCTCTATGTTTACAAATCCATCTTTTATTGTTGGATTGAGTCTTCCTTGTGATTCCCTTATTGGCTTAGAATTTCTTATTGTCCTTTAGTTAAGTGACTATGTTTCACCTAAATGGACAGACTTTAGGTGATCTGGTAGGGACTTCAATTCTATCTTTGGATCTTGCTCATTCAATTCCATTTTAGCATTAAAATATGACACATCATCAACACTTTCTTCTTTAAAAATACCTTACATACTTGAATCCACAATATCCATATGATAAGTAAAGTAAAAATCATTAGAGTACTTTATTGCTTCAAAAATGTTAAACTTTACTATCTCTATATCAAACTCAACAGAAAGAGTATCTTCATCTACATCAATATTTGTCTTAGCCGTCTTTATAAACAACCTTCCCAACCAAATCGAAGATGAATGTTTTACGCTATCTCTATCTAGTTTTAAGTTGTAAAAGTCCATTGGAAATATCAAACTATTAACTTAGACTAAAACATCATTATAACTTCAATAGAATGCACATAAGAATGATTCACTAGCTAAACAATCACTTTTTTTTTTTTTTTGCAAAGAACTTAAATTTAAAGTTCTGTGTCAAGTGTAGCATAACATTAATAGATACACTTAAGTCTTTAATGGCAATCTTAATTTTCTAATCACCAATGACATAAGGAACTGTAAATATACTTGGATCTTTATTTTTTTTCTAGTAATTTCCTATTTTTCAAAGTGAATATATTCTTATCCTAAATTATTCTCTCTTTATCCTTTAGCTTCCTTTTTTTATGGATATATATTTTTTAATAAATTTGCATATTTTGGAGTTTTCTTGATGGAATCTAGAAGTGGTATATTGATTTCCACCTTTCTGAAGGTTTCTAAGATCTCCTCTTCTTTTGATTTAGCTAACCTGTAAGAGAAAAGAGATACACATGCATCAGTTGATATCAATAAAGACAAATCACCTTTTTACCTTTGTTGATTCTTGAGTTAGAGGTTCAATTTTATTTTCTCCTTTGTCATGCCTTCCTATCTCTATTGGTAAGGAAGATTGAAATTGAATTTTCTTCCTAATTCTCAATGTCATTACATTCACATTCTCCTTAAGATTCACTTGTAAAGCTAATTTTCCTGATGCTTATACTTCCAATTAACTAATCGAGGTGGCTAATTGAGTGATATGATTTCATAAGTTCTGAAGATTTTCTCTTGATTCCTATTGAAATTATTGAGTATTAGTAGCAAGTGCCTTAAAAATTTCATCCAAAGACATACCTAAATTTAAAGATTGAAATTAAGCTTTTGTAGGTGTTTAAGGTTGTCTATTGAAATTTTAACGTTGGTATCTTTATTGCCCTCCTTGATTGTTATAACTAAAATTTGGTTGATCTCTTTACCTTGGATTATAATGATTCAAATAAAGTTCATATTTTTATTGAGGTTAACCAGGAAATCCTTCTATTGCATTAGCTTATTGGATAGAATCTTGTTGCAATGTAGGACACTTATCTATACGATGGAATGAACATACTTCTGTACACTTAAGCCGATTGCAATTGACCTATAACCATTTGACGAACTAAAGCAGTTAAATCCAAAATTTTATCTTTAAGGTTGGGGTTACTTACCTCATTCACATGCTTAACAGTTCCATTTATCATTGTCCCAAACTATTAAGTAGTTTCGACAATATTTGATATAAATTGTCTAGCCACTTCAAATGTTTTATTTACCAAAGCTTGTCCACTAGCTATATTTACCATACTCCTATCCATTGGCAATAACCCTTCATAAAATTACTAAATTAAAAGTTGGTCAGGAATCAGATTGTGCAGTTAGCTAGCACATAACTCTTTAAATCTCTTCCAATATTCATTTAATGTTTCTATAGCGAATTATCTTATCACTTATACCTCCTTTCTAATATTAGCTACTCATGATGCAAGAAAGAACTAGGAATAACCTTTTCATCTCATTCCATGTTGTCACTAAGCCAGAGAGAAAGATAATATAGCCAATCCTTTACCTTAACTTTCAATAAGAATGAAAAGGCTTTGAGATTAATTTGTTTATCTTTAACCCCTTGTGACTTCATTCCAAAGTAGAAAACATGAAATTATTTCAAGTTTTTATGTGGATCTTCACTTGTAAGACTATGAAAGATAGGGTGTAAGTTAATTAAATCAAATTTTAATTCAAAATACACCTTGACATTTGGAAATATTATGCATAAAAATTGTTGATTCAAATTTGGTGCCACTAACTCCCTTAGAGTTCTACTGTTAGGATTCACCATCTTTTCTTCAACTTATTGGAAATTAAAATCTTCACCAATCATTAAGTCTATCTCAACTTTCATTTCTAGAAGTGAATGACCTTTTCCTTGCTTAGTCTTTTTCCTTAAAAGATGTGTTGTCTTCTTAATTTCATAATCGTATTGCAATTCACTTGTGTGAGAAAAATGAGTTATACAATACAAGAGATTAATATCAAACTATAAAAAATATAAAAAAAACTAAGAAACTAAAATAGTTCCATAGTAACGGTGCCAAATCAGATTATCGAAGACCTTAAAATTAAATCTGATTCTCTAAACTCTTGTAGTAGTTGTGGAACCAGGTTAAATCCTAAGAGAACTAAATACTAGTTTCTTAATTTCAATAACAAAACAAAGTTGGGGGTTTATGATTAATTAAGTAACAAACTAAATTTTGCAAAGAATCAAAATAAATCAACTAAAGAGTGAGCAATTTAGTTTTAATTAACTCCGATTCAAGGGAGTTATCTCGTCTAATTATAACATTCATCATTGGTCTAAAAAGAATATTTTTCACAAGTTATATTATGTCTTGTAAAAAATATTAGGATAGTTATAATAAGTATCAAGTTTTCTTAAATTAGTTAGTTCAAACCTAACACTCAAACTAAAGCTTACTATAAATTGATTGGATATGATAACATTCCATATCAATTAAATGATTATATAATAAGCTTAGAGAAAAAGAATAAACCCTAAATCAAATAATTGAGATAACTAGAAATATTTAATTTAGTTTTCTTGTTTCTCATAAGTTAAATATCCAACTTCATAAATAACTTATTTGCTAGTTATACTAATCCTTTATAAAAATTACGGATCACCGAATTTATACATAGCTACAGAATCATCAACATCAAATTAATTTTTTAACTCAATTAATATTAATTATTCATGAAATATAAGAACCCAAAACATTAATCTAAGTTTAGAACAAATCCTTATAAGGTTACAACTAGGGTTTTAAATCCTTTTGAATCAGAGTATTTGGAATTAGCCACACATGGCTTTAGTTCCAACATTACAAACAGAAGAAAAGATGAAGGATTGGGAGCAAACTACAGAGAAATGAAAGAGAATAATTTATGGAAGTATTGGATGTGTTTTTCTCCTTCTTTCCTACTCAATAACTAGCCTCTTTCTATCTTACAAAGATTCCTATCCAAAATAAATCCAAATCCCTACATAATAGAGTTGGAAACAAGTTTCCTAATTAAATTTAAACTCTTGGGGTGAATCAAATATTAGGCGTGATCTCGCCTTATCCAATGTAGTAATCTGTCACTTTTTTCAAAATTCATAATTTTGACTAATAATGCCTAGTTTCATCCAATCTTCGCTTCTCATATCCTAAAACAAGATAAATATTAATTTAACCATTTAATCACCAAAATTAAACCAAAACAAAAAGAGATAGATCCAATTGACATAACCAAATTATATCTTAACAAAGTCATGTTATGTCGAGAAGGGAATACATTCTATGAGTTATGGCTCTTCCTTTCTCTTAACCTTCCTAATTCATGCTAAAATTTCCTTTTTTAAAAAAAAATTCTTCTTTATTTTTTGACTAAAAAGAGGGATAGTGGAGAATTTATGATGCAACAAAAATAGAGAAACCAACAAGTACCACACAACCCCAATAAGAAGCTGTAAGATAGAATGCCATAGGAAATCCAAGAGTGTAAAAGGTAGTTAAGCCTACATAGGAGAGAGAAGAGAGAGGTATTTTTAATTTTTAATTTTTTGGATCTCATTTACCATATAAGATGCACATATGATAAATGGCCCATAAAGAATTTTAGATATAATTTTTGTAATGGAAGATTGATAGAAAATTTAAGTTGGGAGTTCAAATTTAATGTGTGAAACATTAAGTTCCTATTAAACGAGTCAAAACATTTAGGTTCAAATTAAAATTTAGTAAAAATGTTAAGGTCCAATTTGACCATTTTATTTTATATTGAATTACAAACCTCAACTCTAACTTGATTGGAAGGAAGAGGACCAGATTTATAGCTTCTCTTGAAATGTCCATATGTGCCACATTTGCCATACAATTAGAATTTCCTCTTTTGTAATATCCTATAAGGAGTCTTCACTCTTTTGGTTCATCTTTATCTTTTTTGCTTATTCGTCTTAGGCCTACCACTCATAATTCTTTCCAATAGTGAATGAATCTCTTCATTATTGTTTCATGAACCTTTTTTCTAAAATAACACTTATTCACATATACCTTGGGTTTTTGAATGGATAAAGTATGTCGCTAATGGTATGACTACAAAGATACCCATAAAGTTCACATGTCTTACAATTACAAATCTCCTCCCTTCCCAATTAGACAACATATGTATCATATACATTATTCACTTCATATTTCATGTCCTTATTACAAATGATTCTCCATTTTATTAAATTCAATTTGTCATTGTTTAATTTCTTTATCACCTCAGGTACTCTATCTCCCTTCCATGTCTTAGCTTATTTCTTAAGGTCATAATGCCTTTTGGATAACATAATCATAATAATGTCTAACCTACTGATGATAAGGCAATCTCTAGCCACCAAAATCTAAGAGTGGAATGTCTCACTCATATTATTGTTTATAATTGGACATTTAGACTCAATACTTTTAAAGTCATATTTCATATTTCTTTAGGATTTTTAAGCAAGTCCTGTACATATCATAGTGCAAGTTGGTTTAATTTAATGAGCCTATCATCAAATGTTTAAGGGAATATTGCCATTGCACAGTTCTAGAATGAATTTCTAGGATCTTTTTCCTTTTATTTCACCATCTAGTTATAATTTATATGGCTTGCATACATCCTATTTTTAGTAGAGGGCAATATATCATTCTTGGCTAATATGAGTTCTTACAAATTAAAAACAGTAATTTGTAAGATTTCATAGCTGTAAATATATGTATAAATTTCTTTTAGGTGGATGAAATACCTTATGCATATTATATATTGTTATGATTCCTTGACCATGTCTAAGCTCTAAGTTAATGGCTAATTGCTCACAAAACCACTTCTATTCTTAATATTCTCCACCTCAAAATTCCCTATATAATTGGATAGATGCCTCAGTTGCCATTAAATCAAATGGTAGTTATAAGTTTTCCCTTGTACTTTATTTCCAAACAACATCCATCCATACTGATTATAGGTGGCAACTTCTTCCACTTCTTTTTCATAACATCAACATACACATATATTCTCTTTAATACAAACTTAAGTTCAAATTCTCTATGTTGAAGCTTAATTATAGAATATGGATTCATTTCTTTCAACTCAGAAATATGACCATAAAGCTTTTCATATTTGCTATGCTGCTCTTTTGCTTTTGTTTTAAGAACTTTCTCTACATATTTGCTTATACTGAAATTAACTGTTAAAATTTAGTTTCTCCCTACATTCTTCTACCATTTTCTTAATCTTAATGCTCAATTTAACTAGGAATTTTCTTGAAAATATCTTATGATAAAATTGGTTGTAATGAATAAGAAGACTTTTAGAAGCCTTTTATTTCTCTATCATTATATACAAGATTATCCCTATTATCTATTATTGAATTCAAACATAAACTCTTATATGTCAATTTAGCAAACCAATGCCTTAAGCCACTAAGCCATACTAACCTTGGCTTATTGGTTGGATTGCATGTATTCTATAGATTGTAAGTTTTCATCTTCAAGCACTTCTCTTTTTGGTATAATGAAGCATATAGTTCAAATGAGTTTAAGAGTATCTTATCCTTTTTGCTCCATTCCTTTTAAAACTTAAGTCAAATTATATTGCAGCTTCATAATTTGCAACCACTTCCTTAAAGTGCTTTGCACTATCAAATATTAACCTAGCAACCATTCAGTTGTAATAACTTCTAGAACATGTTTATTAGCTTAACCAAGTCACCTAAAAAATTCATCTAGTTCTTAAATAATGTGATATTCACCATTACCCAAGAAATTCCTAAGATTATAAGAGTCAATGTACATTCTATTATGACCTGCATCAACATTGATGTCAAAATTAGAGTCAAAAGTACCTCCATCATAAGCATCCAAATCAAAATCACCATCTTCATTTGATTCAGAGACACTAACTAATTCTTCATCTCCCAAATCACCTCCATCATCCAAATCTCCACCACTATCAATACCAAGAGCTTCAATACCATTAGCATCTTCTAAGTTAACATCACTATCACATCTTAAATAAATGTCAGTATTGCCTTTCAAATTAACTGTAACACCACTATCACGTCCCAAAATCAACATCTAAACCACTATCACCTCGCAAATCAACTTTAGTATCACCTCTTAAATCAACAATAACCTGATTTCCATGCCAATTATCATGTATTATTGATAAAGGTATGATGGTGTTGGTTCATCGACATGATCTAAATAAACTTTAACTATATCATACACCTCAATTGATTTAATCAAACATAGTGCACTCTAATTAGACTATAACGTCCTTAAACCATCATCCAACCCCTTTTTAGGATTCAAATACCATGAACTAGCAATATTTTATTGCCTAATATAACACTCATTACACATTCCCCTCTCAAACTCAAATAATCCAAGTCTAAATTGTCAAAATTTTCAGTTGCCTTCCCTATATTCTTCAGTGTACCTTCCTAAGTAAAATGTTCACTAAAATAACCTTATACTAACTCTTCTATTTACTACCATCCTACAAAGGCAAATGAAAATAATTCACTCCATAATATAACAAAAATAACATATGATTATGCAATATTCATCAACTATATTAAAAGAAAACAATATAGTTTACAATTGAAAAATACCTAACAAATGAATATAGAAGAGCAAAGACTAACGAAACAATATAGTCCACAATATAAGTTCCTAATTGTATCATTCATATGCTTAAATAAATCTAGCACTCTATTTTCTTAATCAACACTCATTTGAAAACTCTTTTATATCAAAAAGCTAACATAAATGTGTGCATTTTGAAGTACAATATGGTAGCCTTATACCTCAGTTAAAGAGTCTAATTAAAGAAGCTAAGCTATAAAAGAAGCATAAATTATAGTACTCTAAACATAAGAATTATTTTAACCAAATATTGGAGATTGTAAAAATTATGGATGCAATCATGTTAAACTTACAATAATTATAATACACTAAGTAAGTATAGTGAAGGTTAATAGAGCTAGAAATTTTGTATTTACTTTTTAAATTTTTGAGAAGACATCGATAAATGACTACTAAAGATGTATTTGGTAGTGTGGTTTATTCTTATATGCTTAAATTTGAGACTATAAATCTGCTCATATTTTTGTATTAAGAAATGAAAAATGAATTGTGATATAATGACAAACCAAAACAATGTAATGAATATAAAGATTAGTTGTTATCATTATAATTTCGTATTTCTATTTCTTTTATTATGTTTGGTCATTCTCATCTAAGTAGAGTAGAACTTTCACTTATTCCATCTTATATATGGTCCTAGATTTAGAAGTTAGTAACCTAGTATATATATTTTTGTTCCATATTATTCTAACCATTCAAAAGCGTACATCAGAATCATATTCCATAAAAAACAAGGCTATAAAAGGAGATAAGTTAACTTTAGAGGACCTACTTCTTGGTGAAAGGTTAATAATTTACAACACTCAATTCCTTCTGAAACTTTATTTCTTATAATGTGAATCAATTAGCAACTCACTTTTTAAAACATTCCTATTCAAACACCATCATCATCATCAATACCCAGTTTAATTCCTACTGGGCAAAATGAATAACATTAAAGATGTATGTTTCCTATATTTTGTTCAAAAAATAAAAGTTAAAATAAAATATAAGGGACCACTTACCTTGAATTTTCTACTATGAAACACTACAAGAAAATCGTCATTTAGCGACGGAAATATACCGACGGACGATATAGCGTCTAATAATTGTGACGGAAACACTCATCCGTCGGTTAAAATAAGATGATTTCCGACGGTCCAGAAATCCGTTGCCAAAGTTGGAGGGAAATTTTCGCGGGGC
>JANKYF010000009.1:39204835-39215139 GCA_029829435.1 Erythroxylum hondense
TTTTACAATTTCACATTTAATTATCAATTTTACATTTGATTATTAATTTTACATTTAGGTTTAAATGTTAATTATCAACTTTCAATTTTAAGTTTTAACAATCTTTGCATAATACATAATTAATTACATACTAAGTTACTAACCCCATTTTACAATTCCATTTTCAATTCCAAATTTTCAATTCTAATTTACAATTCCATTTTACAATCTTTGCATAATTACAAATTCATAACAAAATAACATAAATTACTTACTCACGGTATTCTTCAACTTCAATCTAACAATTTCAAATTATCAACTTCAAAAATTCCATTCCAAAACCTAAAAAATTTCATTCCAAAACAATTCCAATTTCCAAACATTCAAAAATTCCATTCCAAAATTTTTCAAATCAATCCTCATTCCAATTTCCAAAACAATTCTAAAACAAAACAATCAATATTCTCTAATTAGTAATTAATCCATTCCAAATCCTGAACAATTCAAACTTCACACTTAAATTTCGGTATTCAAAAATCCAAACCCAATCCTCCATAAGTCCACCCATCGATAGCATTTTCATCAACTGATCAACACTAATATACAGCAAATTCAATCCATTTCCAATCTACAACACACAAAAAAATCCATTTATTAGCAATTTTTGGAAATAGAGAGAACAAATCAACTCATCAACGGATCAACCAACAAAATCAAGATTCAAAAGTCAACACACACCCAAAAAATCTTGTTAACCGTCGGGTCACTCGGGTCTTCACTTGGGTATTCGGGTTGGGGCTTCAGGTGGTGGGGTCGTTGTCGGACAGTCGGTGGTCGTGCGGTGGTGCGGCGAGCAGGAGAGGAGCGGCTGTCTTCGCAAAGCCAGAGGCCAGATCTATACAATGAGGCGATGTCGAGGAGGAGAACAACCGGGGAGAGACAGCAATCGACCGTAGGCGGCGATGAGACGATCCAGACGCCGGTGAGAGCGAGAGAGTGAGAGAGAGAGGGTGAGATCGTGAGAGTTAGAAAGAAGAGTAAGAGAGGGTAAGAGTTAGAAGACTGAGAGAGGGGTAGCAGAGTTGGGGTCAGGGGGAGGGGGGTGTTAGGTTTTTTTTTTTGCAAATAAATCCTCTGATTTTCAAAATTTTCCGAAATGTACCGAAATTTTTCGATACATAATACCGGCCGGTACCCACCGGAAAACCCCGGTATCGGCTGGTACCGAGGTTAAGTTCCCGGTATTGGCCTCCGGCAGGTGTGGTACGAAACTCATCACTATGCCAAAAGCTCAATCAAAAAGGTGCTTATTTGCATAAAATGTGCTTAATTTCTCAAATGTTGGCACATACCTTTGACACCGATAACCGATTCTGGACTAACTAATTCCCCCCTTCCATCAAATTCTGGAATGGTATTACATTAAGAAACCAAGTAGAAATGTTCACAACTGAAACCAAGTAGAAATGTTCATAACTACTTGAATGCAAGCAACTAACTAGGCCAATTGGGAACTTTTTTTTCTTTCTCGGTTACTATTCCATTTGGGAAGACAGCTGAAGATACTGATAAGAGTGAAACTTACGGCATAATAAATGATATTATCCCACTGTTTACAAGTATTAAAGGTTAAAGATACACTTAAAAGGGGAATAAATATGTCAACAAGGTCGCTGAATCAGAAATTTGTCCTGTCTAAAGCACCGGTTATACAGAAATCTCAACTTTACAGTCTATAAATTGAATACAATTTAATAATACAGACAACCTCTCATATACCATTTAAGTAGGAACTAAGTCGCCATCAACTTGTACCAAAGTCCAATGTTTCCCACCTGAAGGGATTAGACACGCACACCACTTCAGGATAACTCTTGAAGAAGAGAGCTACAAAGACACAGACCGCAGCAATGGCCACCATCGAGAGCATTGCAGGCCTATATACCAGAGACCTGCTGGCTGGTTTATAAGCAAGTTTCTGATGACAAAGGTTGCAATGGGACTGCATTGGTTTAAATGTTGCAAGACCTATCTCAAAGCTGGTTAAACCTTCATGTTGCTTCTGGTTGAAGTTTGTGTCTGAATGAGTTCCAGGAATGTCAATCACCACATGGCCCACTGCTGCTTTTTTGTTGATTTTCTTCTGTACCAAGTGGATATAGGAATAGTGACCACGCAACCGAGCATAATCTTCAGGGGAAAACCCAGTGCTATCACGAGAATTCTTCCAGGCTTCGATTCCCACCTGAAACAAGCACACGCATTATTCATTCTCCAAATTATTCATGCCAAAAGGGCTTCCAAAGAGAGTGGATTCTTTCCAAAATGATACATTCCACATAAGGGGAAAAAAAAAAGTATTAACCCCTTTTCCAACATTTAAAGGCAATATTTTATCAGACAGGATTACTGAATCTTAAACATGACAAAGAACACAATACTGAACGTCAGGCATTTAGAGGTCAAACTGTGGTAGGTGTACGAGGTGGAAATTTGCAATTATTTATGCTTTTCGTTGTGCTAAAAGGGAAAGAACAAAACACTTCAACTTACAAAATACAAGGGAATATCCTTATTGATTATGAAAAGAAGATGAAGAATCCCAAACATTTCATTGTAGAGGCGGAATTTGATTGAAGATACCAGCGATCCTCACTCATTAATCAAAATCATTAAACTTTCAACTTATTAGATTTCACTGGAAGACATTGATGGATCATAACACAACTACTAAGTGTTGATTAAGCTGTTTACATGAAACAAATTCCATAGAATAAATCTAGGTATGCCAATGTAGGTTGTTGAATATATCACATAGGAAATGATGAGCTTGAACAAGTTTGTCCAGATTAAGGGACATGTTGAAGCAAATGAATGAAGATCAAAATTCTAAGATGGGAAAGACATTGAATTGAGGATTTCCTTTTTCAGTTAGTCCAAAAACAATAAATGTAATAGTAGAACATTACCATTCCAGGGTCATCAGTTAATGCATCGAGTACATCTTCAGAACCATCTTTCCCAGCTGCTATGTGAAGAGGGGTCAAGCCTGCAGCGCCAGAAGTATCAGGCCTAAAAAAAAAGTTCTCCTGACTTCCACCAAGTAGCACCTTGCTCTCAGATCCTAATTTATCAGGGACATATCTTAAAAGCAGCTCCACGAGAGACCTAGAATTCCTCCTCACAGCCCTGTGAAGCAGACTCATTTCTGATAATGCTTGGTTAAGAGATGAGTACTCTCCAATACCAACCGTGCCACCAAGCAGTATGTTCAAGAGCTTTTTCACCACAGCACACCATTCACGCTCCACAGAAAACTCCATGAGCCATTTGAACCTTCTTAAAGGGAAGAGGTCCACATTAGGATCTATCCCGTGCAATCTAGATTTTAATTGACTTCTATGAAGAAGCCAACCCATTTCTTGAATAAAATCAATTGCTTGATTTTTGGCTTCCATTGTTCCAATTCGTTCAACATCAGCATTTGTTTCATTATATTCCAATACACTCTCAAGCATACGGATATCTGAGCAAACATCATCTTCTGCAACTATGAAAGGAAAGAAACTGTTGCTGAAACCATGATCTTCAATCTGGTAAACCGAGGATTAAATCAGCATACAAAATAAAATATTAAAAGCTTTCCACTAGAAGGCATCCATGATTTTAAATAGATAAGGTAGAGGGAATGTGGACACAAGTAAGAATGTGGTGACTGAAGTCAGGAGCACCTCAATAAATCCTCTTCCAATTGTTGTGGAAATACAGCAAACAAAGTTTACACATTGAAGCTCATCATGCCCTTTGATGCTATCAACTGTATCCATCAAATCATCAGAACTTTCCTGATCCATATAATTCCCTTCAACTGCACATAGTACTCTGAGAAACAAAAGAAATGGGGGGAAATGTAGCATTTTAGAAACATATAAAGCTAAAAATGATTAAAATTTTCCCGAATTTATCTATATTTACCTTGTGGTTGCTCGAGAAAGGTTAGTGCCCTTAATTGAAAATTGAACTTTTGCAGAAGCAGATACTGCAACTGGCTTGACACTTAAAATTTTGCTGTGATTGCTACTTCTGATAGGTAAAGAAGCATCCACAACAACCTGACCTGCAAAATAGAACATGTCACACATCCCGATCAGCAATTGTCTAATTCCCATAAAAATGAAGTTTAAAACCTAGAGCATTGAAGGCAACAGACCATTGTGGACAAATGCTATTTGATGCTGCACCCTAATGTACATCCAACCAGTTCTCCAGAAAGTGTCATCTGATACATCCAGAAGCTTACTCAAACTGGAGCTGAGATTACAATAAAGCTACACAAATGAAAACTCAGGTGTAAGGCCAACAATTTTATCTGAAAAAGTTCAACAAGGAATGAAAGGTTATAGTGCACCAGAAGCTTACTTCATCCCATAATGTCTCAGGCTGACAAAGATAGATAGTCAAAATGACACAGCCAGGCCTAATATAGCTCTCAATATCTGAAGGACTATGGGACAGCCAGTCTAGGATCTACAAGTTAAAACATCTCAAATTATACCTGGAGCGAAAGAAAAAGTGAAAGGGCAATTCCAATCATATGTTTTATGCACAGTACCTGGGCACGCAAGACAAGAGGAAAGTCATTTGGTTCTTTTCCAAATAGCTTGAAAACAATTCGATCTGTTCGACTCTGAAATTGTGGCATAAAAGGAGAGTGAGATCAAATTCAAAATATCATAGAAATGTAAAAGATCAAAATGCAAGCTTCCGTTTATACAACTCTTAAGTGTAAGTGACAATGTATGTTTTTAGCATAAGCAACAAACCCTGGCCAAACCCAATAAAGAGAAGATAAAGGGCATGCAAATTGATAGGGTATGCTTAGCAACTGTGTATTCAGTGTTTGCTCTCACAAACCGAATGTACAATTCACAGTTTCATGTCAAAGATTTGTGCATCCTTCAAGTCTTTTGTATACAAACAGGCTATAAAAGGAATGACATTCCTACCAAAGATATCATGGAGTGAGATCAAACTGATCCAACCAAGTATTAAGCAAGATAACCATCCTTGTAATCAAGGATCCAAGTTCAAAAAGGGAGGGGAGCAAAGAATGGGAAGTGCTCCCAATACTACCTGAGTATCACCACTGGAACTAGAAGGTGACTGAGCAGAAGCTGAATCTGAATTTCCACTTGTCTGAGGTGGACTTGACTGGCGTGAGTCTTGTTGCATCCATGAAGGACACTCCAGAGTGGTGATACCTAATGCAGGTACCAGTGATCTTCCGACGTCTTCAGTGCCGTCATCTGAGTCAATATATACGTCATTCAAATCAAAATTGTTCATTTTAACCTGTCTTGCATCAGTTTCTCGTGCTTCCTGATCTACTGGATACTCCTTTGGAATGCTGGGTTTCTGCGATGAACTAGCTTGTACATTTGCACCATTAGTATCACATGTATGTACAACTTGCTGCAGTATTTCAAAGAAAAGGTGCTTTAGGAACTGTGTTAAAGCCATTAAGTCATACACCATCGATAAGTAAAGTTTATAACCTCTGAATTTCTAGAACAATTTGCGTCATTCAGCAAATCTCGATTTTCCTGCACTAACCCCGATATACTTTTTCCACCTTGTTCAGCAGTATGGTTTGCAAGGCTCCTTAAAAGATGAGATAGTAGATCTTGGTTGGTGGCCTGGTCTGATCTATTGGCTGCAATTTGACACATGTGATTCAAAATTAAAAGAAAAATAATATGCCGACAAGGCCGAGAAATAGCAAAAGAGCACAATGTGAAATAGCACAACAAGAAACATTGAAGGATATAACTGCAAATTTGAGGGTACTCACAATGCACATTGGAGAGTATTTTCAATAAGCTTATTAACAGATAACCACTAGTCTGGTCATCATTCATCGCATTTATACTACTAGTAGCTTCTGGATTTGTCTTCCTTCTCCTTTTATTATGACCAGCCAAACGCCTCCGGCAACTTCTCTTCCCTTCATCAAACTCTTGCAGTACATGAAACCTACCAAAAATTTGACATTATGGTTCGCAACAATATATAGTAGTGAACCAGTAAAGAATCGATAGACATACCTATGGAATCAATTAATTGGACCTATAAGGAAATCTATTTATTAATTAACACAGATGAACGACCAATACAATCCAAAGCATCAAGGGACAAAAGTGCACCTGCTGCACTGCTGACAGAACCGCTGCATCATATTACCAACAAGGGCCTTGCTGGCCTTGGAATGCATCTCACAGACCTTATGGCGACGATGATAATCTTTGGCACGACTCAGATCAGCCCCACAGCCCTCGACTTGACAAACTGCACGGCTTGCACCATTTCCTACCACCTTAGCCTTCTTTCCACTGTTTTCATCCCAATTCTGCACCTCCTTTTCACCAACTGGTTGCCTATGCCCACCGAGTTTTAAACTAAGGCTACCAACCTCTTCTTCATTCAGATTGTCATCTTCAATAACAATAACTCTTCTCCTTTTCTCCATTTCCCTTTTACTTTTCTCATTTGCCAAATTTACTTCATCAGAGTATGATGAAGAGCTATTTGAGGAATTTCCAGTGGTAGGAATTCCTGTCCCAAGAGGGAAAAACTGTCTACTGGTGCCACTAGATGGTAGTGGACTCAAAGGTCTGGCAATAAAAAGATCTCCATCCCATTTCCAATCATTCAAATCCCATTCTAAACTTCTCTTCCCCACTGCTCCTAAATCCGTCATACCCATCCCCAAAAAACCATGAGGTTCAGCTCCAAATCTAGCCTCCATAGATTAAGACCAGGCACTCCAAAAGATCCAAATTTTATCAGCAGTTACACAACAGTTGATTAACTAAGCAACCAAAAAAGGAGAGAAAAGCTAAAACTAAAATAAGTAAACCAAGTTCCACTAAAAGATAAGAACTTAACCCCGAGAAAGTAAAACCAACCCAAAACCTTTCACCTATTCAGCTTCACTTCTTCCCCAAAAGTCCAAAAACCGAACACCAACACAACCATGATTCCAATTAAGAGCAACCCACATCGCAAATAACCCTCAATCAACTACCTATCCCTTTCAAAACCCCACGAATAAAGTCCAAAGGTGGCATCAACCGTGTCAACTAAATCAATTCATGATCAGCCAAAAAGAAAAGGAATAACAACTAGTAAAACTTTGTAGTTGCCGGGAAGTGAAAAAGGCAATCTTGACCCGAAAAAACCCAGATCGGGCCGCTGCCGGAAAGTGCAGGTGAGTCCAGAGACAAGTAGGCGAAACTTTCGGGGGGCAGAGAACAGTGGATGTTAAGGATAGATGGTAATGATGACGCTGATAATTTCGCGAATGTGTTTTTGTTTTAGGAGAGTGTGGTTAAACTATGGTGCGGTGGGGTGCTGTATACCCCTCTAACGTTATTATACTTAGAAAAGGTGAATATTTATCGTGCGGGGAGAGATAGTGTGAACTACAGTACACCCAACACCAAGATGGTGGGACCAATCACGATAAGATACCCTCCCCTTCGATTTTTGTCGTTTCCGGCTTTTTTTTTTTTTTAATGAGATTTATAGAAATAATATGAAAGACAGCAGAGGATACAATCACTTCTTCTATATACGAGGAGAAGCCAAAACCACTGTAGGCCACACCGTGGTAAAACAAAGCTAAAAACTGAAAGAAAAAACGACATTGTAGGAAATGTTATCTATCATTGAGTGCTGAATAAGAGAAAGAAAATATCTTCTTTTTGAAAGGAGACTTGAGAAGTTTTCGAATTAGGGTAACAGTTGAGTTCTTATTTTTCAAGCTGGATGACCGAGTTAAGGATTCGCATCCTGAAAAATACATCTTTCTGATTTTTAATCAATCTATTCAAGGTTTATTGGTCTCTAGTTTCCTCCTATCCATCACTGATGGAAAAGGATGGAGTCTTTGACCAAAGGTAAGCATCTTATCCTTCAGGATATGTGCATTAAGCAAACAACTAGAGTTAGGATCTGTATTATTTGCTTGAGATTCACCTCTTCTATCTCGCTTGTACAACCTGCAAGACATAGTCGATAGAGACAAAGATTCCAGATATCTAAAGTATCGGCTTGTGACAACAGCTATGGTTGTACATCTTCCAACGGATAACAGCTTAATCACTTTTTCTCTTTCATTTTGGTACTGCATGTCAACCCAAATTTCATGCTCTAACTACATGTTCACTACACGTAGGTAGTTCTTTAGAGAGAAAAATCACTTCTCTAATCCTCATGATTAGAGAATTTAACACCTCTATATTTAATTTGAGCTCATTCTGCCTCAAAAATTTGCAAGTTCCTTTCTTTCCATTTCTCGTTTAGACTAAAAGCCAATGAAATGATGTATACTGCTCTATCCCCTTTAGGGTTTGTTGTCAGACCTCTTAAGTTGTCCAATATTATAAGCAAAATCTCATCCGATCTCCAATGACACTTCTTTTTAATTCTTCTCCATCTGCTCTCCGTAAAGAGCATTGGAAAAAAAAGATCTCTGATTTCATAATAATTCCTATATAGGACACGTGTTGTCCAAATTTATAAAACATAGTTTGTTTATGGTAGCCATTTTGTTCAAAAGTGCCAACTATAATAAGCAGGAGCAGTTGGGTCTTAAGGACTTATGCCATACTATGGTACTAATCATTAGAGGATTGTTCTTGAGTTAGTCACTTGTTACATACCTTGATAAAAAAGGAATTAGAGCGTTGGTTTAGCCATGAGTATTTGTCCTAAGTTCTGCAATTAAGGGTATAAGTAGAGATGAAGTGAATCAGCTAGTTTGAAAAATCAATTGAAGTGCTGTCAATTATGACTACACAAACATTATCATTAAATGGAATATAACTCCACCATTAGACTGCACTAAGAAGTCGAATTAATGTACCATGACCCATCCAATTATCAAACCAAAAGTGAGTTTTTTTTCCTTTGCCAACTCTACATTTCACTCTTGATCCCATAATTTCCTCGAGTCTCATCAAATTGTTGATGAAAAAAAGTTAAGAGTCTTTAGGAACCGGGAAAGGCTTTGAGAGATTGGGATCTGTGAGGTCTGTTCTTCTTCCTTCTGTTTCTAGGCCTTCCTCTCTCCTGGTCTGCTTCCGTAAAAAAGGTTAGCCTTTTTCTTTGTTTTATGCACTGCAGTGTCTTTTTGGCTCTAAAGATGGTAGTTTAACATGCTTACGTACTATAAGGGTAGAGCTTCTACAGAGTATAAGCAATCTTCGGTTTAAAATGTTCGATTTTCTGTCTGATCATGGTGTATGATGTGAAGGCAATATTTATACCTGTTTGAATGAATGAAATCTAGACACTATTTTAGAAATATGAACAAAGGAAATCACATGCCTAGTTTAATTACTGAATTTGCTTGAGAACAAATCCCCAGATCGTGTGAACTGAACATTGAAAATTTTTATGGGAAGTTTTTCCTCATTCAGATGTTATTTACAGAGATTTAAGCAATTCTTCTTCAAGCTGGTATAATAATACCATAACTATATTCAATGTTAAAGTTGGATAATTTCTCAAACTTTCACGACTCATTCGTTTACTCATTGTATCTCGTTTCACTTTGATATATTGAAGCTCCAATTTGATGATTGTTATATGATACAAGACCTTGTGTAATGACTTGAGATCTAAAAGAAACTAGACAAGCATAAAGGTTGCATAAACACCGTAAGTTTTCTACATTTTGATGAACAACATTCACTGAAGTGGAGAGAATGATTGCTTTACTTGGGTATCTAACCATAATGTGTGAATATTATTTTTGATAATCGTAACTATTCTAGGTGCTTTTGTTGCCTTTTATTTACATTATCACCACTGTTAGTCAAAAAGAGGTCTTGTGTTACGTTATCCATCGTAGCAAACTTACAGCCTTCACCAAGCAAAGGTTGTCATCTTAATATTGCTCAATCTTGGAGAATCTAAGATAATCTAAAAGCACAAGCCCTAAGAATTGAGAGATTCAAACCTACTTCATTGATAGATCATGCCTATTTATAAAGGTTAAATAAAATTTCTAGAAAAGGTAAATTAAAAATTTCATCATTACAGTGACAAATATATTGTCACAGTAAATTGATATTGGAATTTCTTAATTCTGCTTTATATTTGAAAGAAGTCTTTTCAACTATACATCTTCACAAGCTGCAGCTGTAGCTATTGTGTACTCAGTTTCTTTTGAAGAAAGTGCAACAGTATTCTACTTTTTAGGACTCTAAAATATTACTTTTGAATCGAGGTAAAACAAATAATCTCCTTACATGCTTTTC
>JANKYF010000009.1:39368643-39384916 GCA_029829435.1 Erythroxylum hondense
GGATGACTTAGTATAGACTTTTGTATCAGTTTCCTTTTTGAGTTTTGTTTAGGGGACTGATAGACTTGTCTATATTCTTGCTGGATGATTTGTATCGAGATTAATAGTATGGTTTTAAAAATTTAGTGATTTCGATATTGTGGTTTTATTATTGCGATGTCATGTGGATTTTAGTCGGTTTTCTCGATAGTGCACCTTTATCGTGGGTTACGTGTCAGAGCGACCTACGGGCGTCCCGATGTGTACCCTACGGTAAGGGGGCGCTACATTCTTGCATCCACCTTGAGCTTGCGCGGGGCTGTTAGAGGATAAGGATTAGCACGAGATATCAGCCCAATATATGATCTGATCATAGCAATTAACGCAACCGGATAGCATAACAACTTAGATAAGAAGACAGATAGAATTATTTTTGTATTTCAAATGATGTATCGACTATATAAATACACACACTACTGTATACAACAAGTAAGCTTCAATAACATCAAAATACACTTCGTAATCTTTGACTTTGTGAAGAGTAACGGTGTTCACAAAGTTAGATTTGCGGAGTGGGTATTAGCAAGTGTGGATTGCCGAAGGAGACAAGCAAAAAATGACTTGTGTAACTCGGTATGACTCGTATGAATTTTTAGTTATGCCATTGGGCTTGACTAATGCCCCTGATACTTTTTGCAACTTGATGAATGACGTGTTGTATGACTTTTTGGACAATTTTGTGGTGATCTATTTAGACAATACTTTGGTCTATAGCACTAACATGGTAAAGCATATACAACACATAAGGAAGGTGTTTGAAAGGTTGTAGCAACATAAACTTTTCGTAAAGATAGAAAAGTTCGAATTTGCACAACTAAAAATAAAGTTTGTAGGACACTTAGTGAGCAAGGGCCAAGCGTGAATGGAATCGAAAAAGGTATAAAATATTATTGATTCGCAGGTTCCAGGGATAATAAAGGAACTTAGGCACTTTCTTGGCTTGACAAACTACTATCGCCTATTTATTGTGGGGACTTGAAAAAGGTAGAACCCTTGACCGACTTATTAAGGAAGAAATAAGAGCGGTGTTGATCGGAAGCATGTTCAAGAAGCCTTTGAAAAGTTGAAGGTTGTCATTTCAATTGAACCTGTGTTGAAGTTACCGACTTCAATCTCCCTTTCGAGGTGCACACGGATGCTTTAGACAAAGCTATTGGTGGAATCTTTGTACAAGAAAGACATCTGGTGGCCTTTGAAAGTCGCAAGCTTAATGGTGTCGAACAACGATACTCGACACGCGAGAAGGAGATGCTGACAATAGTATATTGACTTGAAGCTTGACAAGTTTACTTATTGGGTACTAGGTTTGTGGTTTGCACCGATAAAGTTGCTAATATCTTTTTCAGGACCCAAAAGATTTTATCTGCAAAGCAAGACCAGTGGTAAGAGCTTCTTGCTGAATGTGACTTTGTATGTGAGCACAAACTAAGGAGACATAACAATCTGGTGGATGCATTGGGTAGAAAGGAAGTCTTTGCAGCTTTGTATGTGATTACTCGAGTGGAATCAGATTTGTTGGAGCAAATTAAATTAGTAGCTCCACTAGACAACAGTTGTGGCCGAATTGTGAAGCACGTAAAGGAAGGTGTTGTGCGACGATTTTGGCTTAATAATGAGGGGTTGCTTATGATGAAGTATAATCAATTGTACTTGCCAAGTTTTGGTGCCTTGTCAATATACGATTCATAGTGGGTTTGGTCACTCCGGAGTTGAATGAATGTTAGCGCTCCTTTCCCAATCTTACTATTGGCCAAAGATGCAGAATGACATGCCGGAATATGTCAAAACTTTCTTTGCTTGTCAATCGGATAAACCTGAAAGGAAGAAGGAGACAGGTTTGTTGCAGCCCTTGCCAATTCCCAAAAAACCATAGATGTCGATTTTGATAGACTTCATTGAAGGGTTCCCAAAAGGGGACGACATGACTTTAATTATGATAGTGGTTGATAGGTTCTCCAAGCATACGATCTTTGCAGGAACTTCAGCTTCATGTCCCTTGGATGTTGCTATAAAGCATTTCTACAAAAAAATGGTGAAGCATTTTGGGGTTTCGGAGGACATGGTAAATGATCGAGATGTCTGATTTACTGGTTGATTTGTACGTCTCTCTACAATATGATGGGGTTTGAATTAAAATTCTCAATTGTGAACCACTCACAAATTTAAAGGTTGGCATTTTGCTGTAAGGTTATATGCATCTGTCACTTCTTGCTATCCATTTTATTTTGTTGGCTTAGTGAATTTCGTAAATTTACTTTGCTTTTGTGAGAAACACCTTAAACATGAGACATTTGAGAAGGTTGAGTTGACTTGCGAGAGTTTAACTACTCCATTTAGACTTTGGCACATTTGCTGAGCAAACTTGGAATTCTTTGCATATTCTATGTAACAATAGCTATCTCCCCCGTCCCTCCCTTTTCCTGCATTCACGCATTAGTGAAAGCCTAAGGGCTGTAAATTGAAGGTAGTGGTATTGATTTGTTCACAGTTCATCAATCTTCTGCTTTGTATTGATTTGCTCATAACGTGTGAGCCTATAAATCGCATTATACGGTTGCACCTTTTCTCTATATTTCTGGCGTAATGCATTTTCCACGTTTCTGGACTGACGCAATCTGATTTGTAACTAAAGGTTGCTACAAATTACATTTCACAAGGCGATCAATGGCTTATAACAGTGAGCCTGTTTTTCATTCGGATTCCTTCCATCTGAAGCAACGGCTTGAATTAGAAGCTAAGGGTCGAGTACGCAAAACTTTAAACGCATTCCTTTATCACCGAAATGTGCTGAACTCGTCACTCCAAGTGTACTGCCTATTATGTCCAAACCTCTCAGTTAATAGTTTTGTTTTTGAAATATAAAATATAAAATATAGAATGGTTTGGTTAGTTTGTATTTTTTAAGTTGGACGACTTGGACCGACCGGCAGTGAAGAGTAATAATTATGAATACGAATTTCCAATTTTGATCACCTAAATTGTGGACCTTCCTTATTTCCTTAATGCCTAATTTTCTTATTATCAAATCACTCAGTACCGTTGGATCTTTCGTTACGCTGGGGGCAAAACTGTAAAAATCTATCCCAACTAGCTACACTAGACGAGCCACTTGAAGACTCACAGGCAGCGACTGAGAAGGACGAAAGTAAAGAAGTCTGACAAACCAAAGGTTGGATCGACACGTTATTCGCCCATAGATGCTAATTGGCGTTATTCGCCCATAGATGCTTATTGTGGCTCGTTAACTGCTGAAAGTGTAACCATGGTCGGAGATGTGAACGGAGGGACCGCCGCAACCACTACTGCGGTGGCGGAGACGCAGTACGTTTCTGCAAAGACTTCGGTTTGGTGGGATATAGAGAACTGCCAAGTGCCTAAAGTGTGCGATCCCCACAAAATCGCCCAGAATATAAGCTCCGCTTTGGCCAAAATTAACTATTGTGGCCCCGTCTCCATCTCCGCCTACGGCGACACTAACCGTATTCCGGAGCCGGTCCAGCGGGCCCTCTCTAGCACCGGCATCGCACTCAATCACGTCCCAGCCGGTACTTTTTTTGTTTGTTTTGGTTATAGTGTATTGCTGATTTTCTTTATGAGTTTCGATCATTTCTAGGGTTTGGGGTTACTGCATGAACTGTATTTCTTTTCTGGAATGTGATCTGGTTCTCTATTTCTTGATCTGATTATTTTCTGGAATAAACTGTATTTGTTGATCTTTTGGAGGTTTTATTGTGTTTATATTCTAGTTGATTAATGTATAGGTTGATATTTGGATAAGAAAACCGTCCTGATTGATGACTTTGTAAGTTATGATTGGTGACCAGGTGTTAAAGATGCGAGTGACAAGAAAATTCTAGTAGATATGCTATTCTGGGCAGTGGACAACCCTGCACCGGCGAACTATTTGCTTATTTCCGGTGATCGAGATTTTTCTAATGCTTTACATCAACTACGTATGCGGAGGTATAATATACTTTTGGCACAGCCACTTAAAGCTTCTGCACCACTCATTGCTGCTGCAAGGAGTGTGTGGCTTTGGACTAGCTTATCTGCCGGGGGAGCTCCGCTTACAAGTACTGAATCGTCCCAACTTGTTACTGTTACTTCACAAAGTAGGAATTCTGAATCTAGTCAATTTGTTCATACACCGGTTTTCAGTTCTGAAGGCTTTGCCGTAGGAAATCTGAATTCATCTCCTGGTGGCAAGGTTGGTGATATGAGAAACAAAGGGAAATCTGGTCGTAGTCTTTCAAGACCCTCAAGTGGCTCGTTTGGGATACAAGAAAGTAAGAGCTACGATAACTCAAGTCAACAGGAATATACGCAAGGAAAGCAGTTTAAGAAAGCCCCTCATGAGTTTTTTGGAGGTGTTGACCCTACAGCTAGGTTTCCACAAGATATTTCTGGTTCTTCGCAGAATGGATTTATGCAGCCATTGAGGCCTAATATCCTCTCCATACAACGACAGCCCTTTGCAGCTGATTTTACATCACCTCCCAATTCTCATCAAAATTATGGTTATCGTCCTAGACCTAATGAACTTGGATTTTCCTCGGCCCCTTTGACAAACGTGCCTGATATTTCTATGCTAAGTATGTCTGAATATTCTGGTTATATGAAAGATGTTCCTAATACCCAGGGACAAACTGTAAAAGATTTCAAAGCAGGTTCTCATGAGTATCCAAATCCTGCTACCATTGGTCCTCATAAAGAACATAACAGAAACAGTAGCCCAACAAATAATTGGTATCCCATTGCTCCTGGACTTCCAAACCCTTTATCCTCCCAAATGGTAACTAGTACTACTAGTAGTAATGCTATTTGGGGAGCTCAAGGACACCAGTCACCTTCAGCCTATGAGCAAGGCCTTATTGGAATTATTCTACTTGCCCTGAACACCCTGAGAGTTGAAAAAATTATGCCAACTGAAACAAACATTTCTGATTGTATTCGATTTGGAGATCAAAAGCATCACGGTATTGATGTACGGAAGGCTTTGGACTGTGCAATTGACAAGAATATGGTAGTGAAGCAAAATTTGGGTGCATTACAATTGTTTGTCAGTAAAAATGGAAAGCTATGGAAGTGTGTGAATCCTATTGGTGGTAATCCTAACCAGTACCCAAGAACAACTTGGGACGAAATACGCAAGTTTCTAACTTCATCAGCTGGACGATCTGCCATGATGGCCTCCAATTGCAGGTAAATATTTTTGTTTATATTGCTTGCAACTTTGAATCACCATATTGTAAAATGTGATTAGAGAACATTTTGCGTGGTTTGTCACTGTTGTACAGATATGAAGCAGCACTGGTTTTGAAAAAGGCTTGCCTGGAACACCTTGCTTTGGGTGATGTACTCCAGATTTTAAATATGATACTTTCTTTAAAGAAATGGATTATTCATCATCCTTCAGGATGGCAGCCTATTGTTATTACCGTACAAGAAAGTAATACAGAAGCAGGTGCTGGTCCTGCTATTTGATCACAGACTATGCTGGTATAGAAAAATTGGCCTGGCTAGGGTCATTAATTGCGACTATGTTGTGGGACATGGGAGTGGAAAATATTTGAGGAATTTGACCAGCTACGAGAACTACACTAGTCATCTTAAAAAGTTGAAAATATAATGGACTATAATAAATACTTGTGACTTTAGTAATTAGGTATGTGTTTTACTTTCTTTTCTGGTTTGATGGGAGTTGCGTCTTTGGTAGAGGGTGTCTTATGGTAAGAGATGCATCAACCATTAACAAATTCTCTGGTGTTACGGATTTGTTGTTACTAAGCAAGCCAATGCTTGAAGCACCGTTAGATTATCAAGGTCTTTGACCAACAAAACCATCTGGTAACTGTGATGACTCTAACTGGATGATGCGTGATAGAAACTAAGCCAAATCTTTTGCCGTAAGAGTTACCATGGGTAAGTGTTGGATAAGTAAGGTGTGTAGGACACTGGGAATCAATTACTGTCTGGGTTGAGCATGTCTATGAATCGGCTTTGCAGGCAGCATGATTTTGAGTTTGTGAAATTAGATGATTCATTTAAACATCATGCCAACTGTATAAAAAGTGGCTTGTTGGTTCCTTTGGTCGGTGTTTCCAAGAATTAGGCATGGTGGCTTGCTCGAAGAACAAGGGGAAAAGTTAAATATTGAAGTGACTATGGACGATATTGAAGCTTTCCAGGTATGTTTCACATTGAAGAAGTGCTCTGCATTACTAGTTGAGGTCCTGGTCATAATATCAATCTTAGGAGGAACATGTTACTAAAAACATGATCTTCCACCGCTAGATAAATTGTACTGATAACTGCAGTAAGATTTTGTACGTTCAAAAACTTATAGTAGGAACATGAGATGTATGCTTCTTTTTCAGCTCCTTGTCTTCCTTTATTGTTTTTTCTATTCATAGACAACAATTTACTGTTTCTCTTTTCGGCGTGAAGTTCACTGCGCATTTTACAGTTTTAGCCAAAATTTGGAAATGTTTCCTTGCCAACTATTTTGAAGCATTATTCGAAAACATGTAACATGTACTGAATTGAAAGCCTGGATTAAGGCAGACACAGTAACTCAGTGAATGAGGTAATACAATATTCAAATTGATATAAAACGTGCTATGAACCGCGGCTTCACGAGTACAATGAATTAACTCGTAAAGTTACAACAGAATGTAGGTTGAAACCTTATAGCAAAGAAGTAATTGAAAACTCATCCAAATTATCACATTTCTAATTGCATGTCATCAGTCTGAGCTCACCATCAGGGTTGCATACAAAGCGACTGGTAGCCCCGTAATAGTCTCCAAACATCTAATCGAATACTTAACGAAGGTATCTTACATACTGTCAACATAAGTAATGAGAAAGGCTAAATATAAGAACATACGACATTCTGTAGATGCAATATGCACTAACAATTACGAAAGGACCATGAGATATCAACATTCTGAACTAAGCAAATGGGAAAAATGGGAAGATCAAGGAGAAAGTGATTATGGAAATCCATGAAGCAACAGTAGTTAACTTAATTGAAGAAAAGTTGGAATTGCGATTTTGTTATGATTTATAAGACGACTTTACAACTGTATTGCACAATAAATTATCACATGGGATCGCTCATTCATACTAATTACTTTTTAACATCAGTTCATTCACATCTCATTTCTCACTAGGGTTTATGAGACACAACTTATTCTGTCAAATCATCATCAAGAAAGTCAAAACCATCATCATCAGTGGTAACTCCTCCAGCTGCAGAACTGCCCTCAAAAGGTTCACCCACATCAGCCAATGATACCATTTCTGCAGGTCTGTTTACTTCGTGTTCATTCTCATCCATTTCATCTGCATATAGTTGTTCCATTTTGCTGTCAAGCATATCCTGAAACAACATTTACAACTCAGTAGTTTAATAAGTTCCCGACACCTTTATGCAGAACCCTTTTGCACAAGATATAAAAACTTGATTAAAATCCAGTACCTCATCTTCTTGCAAGGACTGTTTCTGTTTCTCCACAAGCCAATCATCCAGTATGCTTTCGTACATGAAACTTTCAGATGATATCAAATCACAAGGCTTTCCTCCTATCTGGCTCTCACGTAATCGCAAATTGTAGTGAACATATGCAAGCTCATTCCATCTTTTCCGAGACAGACAATTATGCCTTCTGCTATGGACTTGGTCATAGGTGCTCCAGGTATGTTCGCAACCAAGAGATGAACATGTCTGGCTCAGTATGCGTATGGCAATTCTTTGAAGCTCTAAGCAACTTATTCCATGTTGTTGCCACCATGCAGCTAATAAGAGTAATGGTAGCACATGTACGCATCTTTTCTCAATTTTCATATCACTAAACAATTACATTTAAATCCTGTGTACACTAGATACTCAGTTGATTACCTGGATCAAGCTCCATTCTGGTACTTACTGCCAAATCAGTTCCAAAATCAGCTTTAGCAGATACAAATTCAGGAATCTGATCACAAGAAAAGATTATTAAACTAGATATCCAATAATGTGGTAACCACTTAACATTAACAAAACTCTTTTGGCTGGTTTTTATGCAAATTCAGTAGCTGAATAGACAGGCTAAGCTTGAATCATCAACCAAATAGAACTAGTTCTAGCCTTATTATAAATGGAACACGACACAAGAAACGTGTAAGAATATATTACCTGCATGGATGCTGCAATTCGCTTTGCATTATCAGCTTCCAATCGGACTATGCATTCATTCAATCCACGAATAACCTCGGGATGCTAGAACAATGAAACTAAAAATAATTAAACCAAAAAAACTGAAGGTATTTAACAACTAGAACGGCAGATCAATTTTTCATACCAAAACAAAATCAGGACGGTAACGATATGATGGGTTGAGAAAGTAAGCTGCTACATACAGCGGATGGTGGAACAATGAGTTCCAGTTATTGTCTATCACATTCCACAGAGGTCCATACTTTTGTGTATCATCCCCATGAATGGTTTTAATTTTAATCTTAGCTCTGCACATGTCATTATACATAAATGGCATTGACTGGCTTTCATTGCTATCTATCTTTTGAAGAACGTGTGCGATTGGCTCCAGTGATTTTCTAACACACTGCAATTTCTTCCAAAATGATGCATTGGAGAGAAGTTTTTCGACTTCCTTGGCCTCGTCAGACTTTGCAAATGGGGAAGAAACCCATTTATTTGACAGAAACATTCTCTTTAGGTCAATGCCATGATGCAACAAACTCTGCAAAGTGAAGTAAGTAGTGCAAAATTTGGAAACAGCAGGCCTTAGAAGTTCTTGTCCTCTTGTAACCTCTTTTTTCATAAAATTCAGCAACCATGTATTGTTATATATAAACCTTGTAACTTTTTTAGCTTTGATGATGCATTCTCCTATCCATTTTATGTTCAAAAACTCGTCAAGCATTTGATCTATACAGTGCACAGCACATGGTGTCCAAAATAAATGGCGCCTTTTTTCTTCAAGCATCTTCCCAGCAGTCTTCCAGCTGGCTGTGTTTTTGGTGATTACCTTTTAGTAGAAGTAAGAAGATAACATTTTTAGGAAATCAATAAAAGTAAATTCAAGTCATTACACAACAGAAATGAAGCAACAAGAGAAAGAGTGAGTTTCATACTTGAACCACATTTTGCTCGCCTATTTCTTCAACCATTTTGTCCAACATCTCGAAAAGATTTCCAGCATCTTCGATGATATCTGTAGCATCAACTGAAGAAAAAAAATATACACCCCGAGGACAAGAGACCAGGAAGTTCACCAATGTCCTACCTTCAATATCACTCCAAATATCAGCCATAATAGAACACCCAGAAATTGACCAAGATGTCCTTAATTCAGCTAAAAACTCTTTGGTCGTGTTGATCTCATCCTGAAGAAACCGACCAGATATTAAATGGGTAGACGAACCTTGCAGGCCTTGTCCATACTGTCCAACTAACTCCAGCATTTTGTGGAAATAAGGGGAATCGGCCACACCTGAAGGGATGCCTGCATAATAAAAGAATTTACAAATAGCAGTTATAACTTCCTTCCTACACTTTTTCTCCACAACCATCTTTGTTTTCACATGCTTATAATGTGATGATGTCTGGTTTTTAAGTGATTTCAAGAAGACAGAATCCAATCTTGATTTCTTCAAAAGTGGTTCACTACCATTACCACTACTACCAGGAGATCTGCACCTGTTATTTCTGACGTCGTTATCTGAAATTTTATCCTCAATCATGAGCAGATCCCTGCCTGAACATTGCAGCAGCCCTCCCTCATGCTCTTCTTCTTCATAATCATTATCTGAAAGAGTGTAGAAAGCAGATATCTCCTTGGTGTCAGGCTTTCGGTTTCGACGACCTGTTCGGTGCCATTTCATATTCTCCTTGATTTTAAGATACACTTCCTCAGGAGCCTTATCACAGTAAGCAACTTCTCCAGGGATCCTTGCTAGATGTTGCTTAAACCGGTTGATACCCCCACTAATTATCTTTTCACAATAATTGCATTTCACCTTTTTCTTCTTTTGATCTTGAGCAACACAATGTTCCCAGCCAGGGTCCAAATATCCTAATGATCGAAGAGGAGCAAATCTCATAACCAAGTTCTTATCAGTAATTACTTTCTTGCCCTTCTCTTTATAACTATCAGGAACATCTTCCATGTCATTATAATTGTTTGAGTGGAAAGCTAAAGATGCTTCTTCATATTCGGATTGCCTTCGTTTTCGACTAGAACGGCATCCTTCCAGGTTCTTTTTCATATTGAAACATACCTCTTCTGGAACCTTATCACAATGAGTAACTTCACCGGACACTCTAGCCAAATGTTGCTTCAACCTAAATATCCCGCCACTTACAATTTTGCCACAGTAATTGCATTTGACCTTCTTTTTCCTTTCATCTTGAGCAGTGCCATGATCCCATCCAGGGTCAACATATCCTGCTGACCGAAGAGGAGCCATCTTATCTATTATTTGGCAACCAACAAGACTGCAGCAACTTCATGGGCCTCGGGTATCATGTTGGTGGAAATGATAACATCAGTAATGATTTATATACAGTGGAAAGACCTAAAAGCAACCTGACAATAGATATTATAGAGCAAGTAAAGGTAATGGTACTAAGAAGGCAAACACAAGACATGAGGAAATAACCATAACTACATAATTTACCTTTTCTACACAACACAAATCCTTCTCCTCCAGCAGCTCTGTAGTTAACCTGGTTTACAAAATGATTCTTCCTTGAAGACATTGGATCTGATGCTAAGTTAATGCTGAGCTAAAAATTAAAATGTCAAAGTTACAGTGATTAGTGCATAGGGAACTGAAACCAGACAAGAAGAATGAGGAAAACTAGTTCAACAGATTCATCAACGCATAGTCATCTCAGAGTGCTTATCAAACTATTGGAAATTACATGTTTGACGTGAAACTACATCTAAAACTAAAAGTCCAAAAGTGAAAGCATGCAAATAAAACAACAACAACAACCCATTAAAATTGCAAGTCATCAAAGCATCCAAATGTTGAGTCCAAATTGCAAGTCATCTAATAAGCTATGGTGGTCCATTAGGGGAGTTTGAGAAACATGATCCTTTGAGGCAAAGTCTTTATCTAACCTAACAGGAGAATTACCTGGAAAGCAGGAAATTATAAGCTTCTGAGATCTGTAGATAAATGAATCGTGATGTCAGACAAACAGAGCACCAAGAAAATAAAAAAAAATGACGTAACAGTTTTGGGTGTTAACAGACATAAAAAGACGTCGTTTTTGGCACAAATCAGGGTTGGAACAGGGCATTGGGTACAGAGGATCTGAACCCTAGTTTAACAGCTGGTCTCGGAAAAAAGAAACACGGCGAATAGGCAATGTACTGCTCCACGTAGACAACATAACTGCATTTAACTTTAATGTGATGAGTAGAGTCCATTCTCGTTCGGATCCTTCTTTGAAAGACTATGTCATAAAGGAGTTAACTAGGAGACATTAAATGACTGGAAATGAACTACAAGGTTGGCATCGAAACGTGGAGAAACATGAAAATGCAAACAAGAGACTCCTGAACCTAACCAGCTTGAAATGGCTTCCGGCGTGAGCATTACCATGGGTAAGGAAAAGGATGGCATTGTAATAATAACTTCCTTTTCATTAAGCTTTAACCTGCAATACCCATTTGAGTTTAGAATCTAAAGAAGAAAAAGAAAGGAAAAGAATCTAGCTTTTCCAAAAACAACAAGCATTGGAAGTTGCAGAATAGTAAGAGTGAAAAGAACAAAGCTTTAAGCAGCTAATTAGACAAGATGATCAAGAAATAAAGAAAGAAGAAGAGTTGCTAAGAATCCAAGTAAAACCCTGAACTCTGGCCCCAAAATAGATTGAGCTTAGCAGAGCCGATCACTGACATTAGGCATATAACCCAGGAGCTTTGGAACCATCAGATTCCACAAGAAAGAAAGATAAATGGGTTGGGTTTGATTGCATAGTTAAATCAAGAAAAGAAGATATTTTCGAGAAATATATTAAAAAGGTATCAAATTACCTGGGAAGTTCTGAGGTGGGAATCAGGAGGGAAGCGTCGCTTCATCGCCCTGCGTCTCTTCTGCTCAAATTTCTCCTCATACCTTCGTCTACTCTGCTCCTCAGAATCTCTTCTCTTTATTAATTTGTTTTAAGTATAAATAATGCTTCAAATGTTTTATTTTATCAACAAATCGTAATAAATATCCGCTAATAATATTTATATCAAATAATCAAAGCAATCAAATCAAATCAAGCAAGTTTCTTTTCATTTTTTTTCAATCTACGAAATTAATTTGTACTTTTGTTGTTGTTGTTCCTCCTTACACCAAGTTCGTACCTGTTTTGCTTAATTCCGTCCAAAGACGTAGGAATGTTTTTTTTTTTTTGGGTAATGTTTTACAAGGAAAAGTGCAGTTCCCACGCCATCTTATCCTTCATCGTACGATTAGGACGATTTCACCATGAGGTCTAGGTGGATGCTTGTGCACTGAATCATTGCTAGTCTAAATTGCTATTGTGCTGTTCAATATGTAGTTTAACTGTTTCAACCACCTCAATTAAACTGCAGATCCGAAAACCACCAATACTGACACTGAGCGGGCACGCCGCCACCTCTATTCTTCTCTGAACTGTATGATAAGACTTAGAACAGCAGGATAAAACAAGTAGAAAATAGAAAAAAATGAGTTGCACTTTATATTTTATTTAACTGAAGATTACGAGGTACTCAACGATTTATAGCAAAATAGAATAACAAATTCGATTTAAAGAATAATTATTTGACTTGTCTAATCCTAAAATATATGAATTGAAAGCTAACAACTACAATCGAGTAAAGACTAACTGAAATTTGACAGCAGCAAATACTTAATGCATGCTTATGAAATTCAACTCTAGGAGTACTTCTGAAATTCTCAAACTTAGGCTTTTCCAAAGCCTTTATAAACACCTTCCAACTTTATCTCTTGGTTCAAGATTTTTTCTCGAATAAAGTGATGACGGGCTTCGATATGCTTTGTTCGTCCATGAAAGACTAGACTTGCAGCAAGCTTGATGGCACTTTCATTGTCACAAAATATGGTTACTGCATAATCAGTCTTGAGAAAAATATCCTCCATCAAACACTTCAGCCAAATGCACTCTTGCGCAGTCATAGTTGCTGCCACATACTTTATTTTAGTACTTGACAAAGCAACTGAAGATTATTTCCTGCTACACCATGAAATTGCAGCTAAGCCAGTGTTAAAACAGTAACCTGAAGTGGAACGACAATCATTTGCATCTCTTATCCAATCTGCATCTATAAATCCACTCAACAAAATATGATCACATTTCTTATACATAAGACCACAGTCTATATATCCTTTAATCTAACGTAGAATCCGTTTAGCAACATCTAAATGAGGAACTCTTGGATTCTGCATAAATTAAGAAACAATACCAACATAAAATGTGATTTCTGGCCTTGTCATAGTTAAATAAATTAAACTACTAACAAGTTGTCGAAACCTCGTAGCATCATTTAACAACTTCCCTTCATCTTTCTTCAAATTTAAATGAGGTTCTATAGGAGTAGTCATTGCTTTTAAATCTTCCATGCCAAAATGTTTCAATAAGGATTTAACATATCCCCTTTGTGTCACAAAATATCCCTGATATATTTTATCAACTTCCAAGTCAAGAAAACATCCAACTTCACCTAGATTCTTCATTTCAAATCTAACAGTCAAGTTATTTGTTAACAGGAAAATTTTAGCATCATTATCCCCAGTAACTATATCATCGACATATAAAAGAACCAACAAGTGCATTTTTGAATCTGACTTTACAAATAGTCTGGAATCTGAATTTGAAACTTTAAATCCACAAAGGTGAGATATTGAGAAGCTTTACCATACTAAGCATGTGGCACTTGTTTTAAGCCATACAATGCCTTCTTCAATTGACAAATATAGTTAGGAAATTGCTTGGAGATAAAGCCTTCAAGCTGCTCCATAAACACTTCACGATCTAATTCCCCGTAAAGAAATGCATTCTTTACATCAAGATGCCATAATTTCTAGCCTCTACATGCTGCAAGTGAAAAAATTGATCTCATCGTAACCATTTTGCTACTGGACTGAAAGAAAATCATAATCTAATCCATAGCTTTGAAAAAACCACGAGCAACTATGTAAGCTTTATGTCGATCAACTGAACCATCCGTATTTTTCTTTAAGCGATAAACCCATTTAAAGTGACTGACTTACAATTTTCTGGTTTCTGCATAAGCTCCCATGTCTTATGTTTGCTCAAGGATTTAATTTCTTCTTGCATAGCCATTTCCCAATTTAGACAGCCTTTCGCTTCTTCATAACACGCAAGTTCTTCTCCAACTATTTCTCTGAGAAAGCATGAGATCACTAAACATTGATTTGTTTGCACTTCATAGTTTTTAAGATTACCAAGCTGCTTTTTCTCCCTTGTTGATCTTCTTGTCACTTGATTATCAACTTTTGCATCTGCATTATGTAACATCCCGTTACTGTTAGCGAGGGCATTCTGGTAATACTGGGACTGACTGATAGGTTGTACTGTATTTACCGACTGAGCATGCTACTGGCCTCTAGTTATAGAGGAATAGATCTACTGCATATGCATAGTCATTTATTCATAGGTACATGCATTCATGATTTTCCGGTATTTCATTGTAAATTAGAACTGACTGAATTGACTGGATTGTGATCCGAGAACTGACTGAAACCGACTGGATTAGAATTGACTGATTTAGAATTGTTTATGAGTGACTGGTAATTGATAGTGACTTATAGGAAGTTTTCTGGAAATTCGGGAGAAAATGCCCGGACCGGAAATATTTGAGTGACAGACCGACTGACTGCATAGTACTGAGAAAATTGAATTATGGAAGTTGAAAATTGAAATTGGAGCATAGAATCATGCGTGATATAATTTAGCGGTTTTATAGGAATTTTACTGGAATTTTTAGAGTTATGGGTTCGGACCGGGAAAATGACTTAGAGACTGATGGATTCGATTCCGGTTCCGAAATTGACTGACAAATGGCATGGGAAGAACTGATTTGTGATATTGAGAATAAAATCATTGAGCCATTGAAATTTAGAGACTGAAATCTGGACTGATATGGAGACTTAGGTCTATAAATATTAGGGTTGAATGAATTTGGGGGAATTTGGCTAAGGCATATCGCAAGTTTCTCTTCTCTCCTTCCACGGTGAGTCTCGATCTCTCCCATTGGTATGAGTTGCGATTGTTTCCTTACTGGATCTCTTCCTTGTGTAAGGTTAACTGGTTAATGTGTTTAATGAAGGATTGAGGAGCTTGAAAGTGTTGATCTTGGAGGTTTGAAGGTTTTAGGGTTTACGGTGATTTTGAGGGATTTTGTGGATTGTTCGTCGATTGGTAAGTTTTAATGGTTTTAATGTTGTTATTGATGATTTCTTCTGCATCTATGGCTTTTATTAGAGTAGATTTGAGTGGTTGGAGTGTTAATGGAGGTTTTAGAGAGTATTTATGGCGGAAGGTCGCGCGGAGAAGACGAACCAGGGTCCGCACGTCGCGACGAATAAATGATTTATTCGTTTATTCGCCGCGACGAGTGGAAAAGTTGGCACGTCGCGACGAGTCTCTGGCTAACGTCGCGGCGAGCCGAGTGGAGCGTACGTCGCGGCGAACGTTCGCGTACGTCGCGGCGAACGTCCGCGTATGTCGCGGCGTAGGCCGCGTAGGTCGCGACGAATGGACTGTTTCATTGGTATTTAATTTGATTTATTGGGCATAACTTTTAGTGTAGACCTCCGATTGAGATGATTCCAGATTCGTACTGAACTAGGGAAAGAGGTCTACCATTGGGAATAATTTTGGGAGTTAGATTGGATTTAAATGGTATTGAATTAGAGAGATTAAGATCAATTGTGAATCATAGTGCGACCTAAGTGTTGAATTGAAACTGTTGGAGTTTTGATTGGGAATTGTAATTGAGGTTTTGACCCGATAAATAGGAAATTGCTATAGGGGTTTCGAATTGAGGGAATTGACTGAATTATAGGATTGGATCAATTATTGTCGATCAACTGAACAGAAAGTCAGAATTAGACACGAGATGTCAAAATTGGGTTTTAGAGCCGGAAATCGTGAACATGCATTGTACATCATTTCACTGAGACATATGCATTACTGTAC
>JANKYF010000009.1:39389305-39405388 GCA_029829435.1 Erythroxylum hondense
AAAAAGGGGGTATTATTCCTAGAATACATTACTCTACTCGAATTACTCGAATCCAATATAATTTAGAAATTGAATTCAATTTCAATTTGAATGGTTAAATTGAAAAGTCTTTGCAAAAAGAGCATGAATGGGATATTTTGCTTAACATACTTGGGTATTTTGATGATATCTTGATCTATAAAGCTCAAAATAAGATGATTCTTGTTTCTAAATAAAATAGAGACATAAAGCTACAAACTATCTAAAGAAATAGAATTTTAATTCAGTCTCTAAGACTATTAATTTCTAGATAGAAGTTGAGTATAGTGTACTGTTTCAGTTTAATAATAATCCGAAAATGTTTGGGCTATAAATTTCATATTTCTGAACCAAATTGAATGATTTTGGTATCATTAAAAGCTTAAGACAATGGGGAACAAATGTTCTAAAGAAGTCAATTTGTAATTCTGATTTAAGGTTTTCCAAAATCTATTCTGAAATAGAAGAAATGAGTTTAATTATGATGAATGATTGGTGTGGGCATGCCACCCTTATGAGATGCACGTTCAGATGTCACTTAGGATGTTGGGCACATGTCTCGCAAGGGTGGGGTCTCAACAATACCTCCTCCTTTGATATCTCTCTACATTCAAGTCATACTTCCATAATCATCCAAAACTTGTTTAATTCAGATAAAAGGGGTTCACCATTCATGTTCAACAACTTCCTAGTTAGAGCATAATGTTTTGAAAAAGAAAAAGATAAAGGAATGAATCAAGTATTGCAAGGACATGAATAATACTTTTTTACGAGAAAGTTGAAACACGTTAAAAATGAATTGAAGAATCTTAACAAAGCAATCTTTCCAAATACTTAGAAAGACTTGAAACTAGTAAAGGAAAACCTAATCAAAAGCTCAAAACTCTCAGTACCTATGTCCTCATAACCTAAACCTGATTGAAGAAGATAAGATTGCTTTTAGGAATTACAATATTGCAGTCGAAAATGGCTTACCCTTGATTAAGAAAAGTTCAAGGGTCCTTTGGATAAAGGAAGGAGACTATAATTCAAGCTTTTTTCACAACTCAGAGCTCTGTAGGAAAAACTCAAACAAAATATTAGCCATTAATTAATGTCCAAAATGGCTCTTTATTGGAAATAGATTAAGAGATCAGGATTGAAGCAGTATCTTATTTTTCCTCAATATTAGGACCAAAATTAGATGTACTTCCTCCATCTCTTTCTTGAAATATTTAATTGACAACCCAATCTCATTATAGGATACAAAATTCTTGATTAGTCCTTTCACAATTTTAGAGAATAGAGAAGCCATCTTTTCCATGAACCTATATAAGGCTCCTAATCCACATGGCTTAAATGTCAATTTCTTTCAAAAAAAAATCTAGAATCTCATTAAAGACTTGGCAAGTGAAGCAATCTTGGAATTTTTTAACTCAAGAAAGTGACTGAAAAAATTAAAGATATCAAACAGAGAACATAGATAAAGATATCAAACGGCGTCAAACTCAGAAAAGATAATGACTTCCAACAAGGCAATGTCTGATGACGGGAGGGTCGATCATTTGCGCTTTAACACAACCAACAATTGAATCTTTTCTACGTAACTTGAGTCCAGCTGGTCGGAGAGTTCAGTGAGCTTAACAATCAACCGATCAAACATGTCGTTGACGGCTTCACTTTTGAAGTGTTTAATGAACATTCCTTCAAATGCCGCCCTCACATGCAACGTCCATTCCGATATAAAAGCTGAGATCGGGCCTTGCAATGACGATGCTGGGTTCCTCAACTCGTTCATCTCAATGCTAAAGCAACCATTTTTCTCCACAGCCCTTTCTATCTCCTCTGGAGAGGCAGCATATATAGGTAAGTTGAAGTTGTGGACTTGGTCTTCACCAATTAGCCCCTACAAAATTGTAGAAAGACGAAAGAAGAATACGATGAATTTAATTAGTAATAGAATACTTCTTGATTTAAGATTCGTCTACAGTTTTCTGTTGCTCGATTTTAATTAACCTGCAAATGACTAAAACTGCATTTGGTTATTTTGATGGTAACTAGATAAGGATTTATATTGCATTTTATCATCCTAATCATGGATCTGCATTTGATTGTTTTGATAGTAACCAGCTAAGGATTTAAATTGAAGGAAAATTGTAATTCATATTACCCAAAAGCCTTTCTTACCAGGAAAATGATGGCTTAACATTGACTAACCTCTTGGGCCATTTCCATGAAGATCGTTGCCATACAGTCATACATCAGGCCAGCCGGAGACCGAGAAAAAGGCATTCCAAGTGGAAAACCGGGCATTATTATCGCCATCATCCCTCCTACCACAATCTCTTTAGCCCTAGAGTCCAGAAAATTTTCCATGTCGCGGGCAAATTGACATGCATATGCATTTAATACGCAATCTGGAGCACCTGAATAGTGAATTCTTCCCTTGTTCCATGCTGGGGAATTGTGGTCTAGGAGCTCTTCGGGTATTGTTGAGAGCCAGTGAAGTGCTATAGAGGAATAAGCAAATTGAAGAGAACAATTAGGAAATAATCGACCATGAAAAGACCCTGGAACACCAGCCGCAAAATAACTCCTTTCCACAGGAAGAGACGTGAAGAGGGTGTTAAAATCATTGGAGACCATGTCGTTAAAGAAGACAAAGAACTTTGGCACCGAAGAATCAGGGCTCTGGATGTGAAATTTCTTTTCGATTGTATCCACCATGTTTTGCATGGCACAGAATGTGTTAGGCCCGACTGCGCATCCAAAATCTGAAATGCAAATTGTGTTGGAAGTAGAAGAGAGGGACTTTACATCCAACTTCTCCATAATGACTTCATTGATGCTATCGTTAAAAAGATCAGCTGCAAGTTTCTGTAAATTTCAGGTGACGGATATTAATTAAGTTGCAAGTATCCTTTAAATATGAAATCTAGTTAATCAAACTATCATGGTGTAGCTTAAGTTTTTTCTATGAGCAAGATCAAGTTCAGGCCTCCTGGGGGATGTTGGGGAAGTTGATATTGATTATTGATTGCTAACGCATATTACCTACTAAAACCGAAAAAGAAAATTAACCAAAAGGAGTTCAGTTAATCTTAAGCCTACATTTTACTATTAAGGGCGTCAAAGCTACAGCAATTAGGCATAAAAGCATTCATAACGTCTATTTATCACGAGTCTAAGAAGAAAGGAAAAACATTAATGGAAAACTAGTTTTTCGTAGAAGCTTATCATCCGTTTCTTTTTGGCTTAAACCATAAATATATAACATTCAATAAAACTTCTATAAATTAATATTATTGGGATCATGATATTTATTATTTTATAGAGAGATTAATTAACTGATAAATTAATATTTATTAATTTAAAGAAATTTTTGTAATTGATTGAAGTTAAATTTGGATTACATTAAAAAACATTGTATCTTAGAAATGTTTCATATTAATTGAATGAATCTAAAACATAAATTCATTGTACATAATATTAATAAAAACTAATGAATAATGTTCATTGTTTCTTAATAATTAAGTATTATTCATTGTATTTTTATTAAAAATATTCAATGTACATATGTACGTATGATGGAGATAGAAAATACTTTTTAAACAAGATAGAAAATTTCTTGAATCCACACCCAACAATGGCTCCTCATCTAAAAGGTGCACGAAATAAATAATGACAGATCAAATACGTAAAGAATTATGTGAGCAGAAGAGAGATCATTCGACATGCACTAAAAAAGATTTGCAGTTGTGGCTTGAAGAAAAGTTTCATTTGAAAGTTAGTCAAGGTATAATTTCAAACACACTCAAACGATCGGCTGAGTATCTTTCGGCCAACCTAGAAAAAGGAAGGGATATCAAGTGGCACAAACTAGCAAAATTTCCAGATATGGAGAAGGTTGTTTATGAGTGGTTTCTCCAGTACCAAGATCGTGTGAATATGACCGGAGAACTAATTTTGGAGAAGGCAAGAGATACAATGAAACTTCTATACCCTCAACAAGATTTTGAGCACAAATTTTCTCAAGATTGGCTTGAGAAATTTGTGTTACGACACGGTATCAAGTCATTTCGTCGTTTTGGAGAGAGTGGTTCGGTTGATATACAAGACATGGAGAAGCAATTGGAGCCTATAAGGGAAAAAGTAGATAAGTTCCCTATGAAAGAAGTTTTTAATATGGATGAAACTAGTTTGTTTTACAGGTTACAAGCTGATCATTTTCTTTCTACGAAGCAACTTGAAGGAAGAAAACAAGACAAAGAAAGGCTAACAGTTGTTATTTGTTGAAATGAGGATGGATTTGAAAAAAAAAATCCCTTTATGGATTATTGGAAAATATGCAAAGCCACGTTGCTTCAAGAATGTCAATATGAATTGTAGCTTGAATTGTCACTACCGTGCCAACAAAAGAGCTTGGATGACAAGCGTGCTCTTTGATGAATATATCCGTTGGTTTGATAAAAAAAAGTATGGTAGAAGAATTTTGTTTGTGGTAGATAATTGTCCAGCACGTCCAAGAAATATTGAAGGGTTACATAATGTTGAGTTGTTCTTCTGGCCACCCAACATGACATCAAAAATTCAACCTTGTGATGCTGAAATAATAAGAGCTTTCAAGATGCACTATTAGGAGATTTTATCGTAGGATTTTAGTAGACTATTAGTTGGAACAATCTGATCCAGGTGAGATTAATGTTTTGGATGCTATCAATCTTGCAGCCTCGGTTTGGACAGTTAATGTTCAACAAGAGACAATAGCAAATTATTTTCGACACTGCAAAATTCGTTTAGGGGAGAAGTCTCAATGAATTTAGATGAACCCACTTGTAAAAACGACATTCATAAACTTGAGCTTATGATTAATGATCTCAGCTATCATAATAAAATGAATGTCAATAGCTTATTGGATTACCTGGGTGAAAATGATACATGTTTAGAGGTTCAGAGCTTAGACAAAATTGTGGCTACTATCCTTGAAAATAATGTTGATGATGAAGTTGAAGACGATACAGTACCTTTGGAACCAGTTACGCGTAAGAAAGAACTTATCATGACTAGAACTCTTCACAATTTTTTGGTGCAATTCAAGAACACAACACCAAAAATTTTGGAAGCAATAAGAAAAGTTAGAGATGAGTTCCAACTAGGCTTAAATTTTAAGAAAAAAACAACACTAGAACCATATTTCATTAAATTGTCTTAGTTATATTTGTGTAAGTTTATATAATTATTAATTTATGATATTAATGGGACCCTATATTTACATAAGGGTATTTTGAAAATATATTATCTTATAGAGAGTTTATTAATTTATCTTAGAGACTGGAGAAAAATATTATCTTAGAGAGTTTATTAATTTACTGAGTATCAATTTAAAGAGGTTCTACTATATTTCAAAATGGAAACCTCAAACCTTCTCCAACAAGACAAACTTGATAGACAAGAAGAGTAAATAAGGACAGAGAACTCAACGAGGCTTTGACAACATAAAACAAATAGAAGATGGGAGAAAACAGAGTTGCACAACAGTGCTTAACAAAATGTGTATAAGAAGGAAAAAAAGAGTTGCTGTCTATATTTTATTGAACTACAATTGACGATTACAAGGTGCTAAAAGATTTATAACAAAACAGAATAACAAACTATCCTTAAAAACTCCCACTACTCACTAAAGATCCTACCTACAGATAATCACAACAATTTAAAGGATAATTATTTGACTTGATCTAATCCTAAAAAATAGGAACAAAAAGCTAGCGACTACAAACCAGTAAAGATTAACTGAAATTTGGTAGCAACAAATAAGTAAGATGCAATAATTTTTAACACAGGAGGTTTTAAACAGGTTCTCAGTGTTAAGTTGCGTTCTATAAACAACCAGCTTTAATATGTCAGTAAAAGATATTTTGTTACTTTTTTCCTGTTCCCTCTATTGTAAAGCTTTCTTGACCTTTCAATTTTTTTAAAATTTATTATAACGAAGGATGAAAACACTTTAGGAACAGTGGGAATAGAGAATATGGAATAGAATATTTGGGATGCAATCTGCCTCTATAATGTCACATCCAACCATAAAAAAGAGATATCTTTCTCCATTCTCTATTCTCTGATCATGCTTCTCTCACCGTGTTAACGCAGGACTGAGCTGAAGAATGTTAGTGATTTTTTAATTGATTAGTTACGGGTTAAAAAAATCAAATTTGATTTGAATTAAAAATAATACAGATACTAAATAAAGGGTTTGATATAATAGGCTAAATTTTATTTAAAAAAATAATTGTAATCAATACGAATTAGTTATTTGAGCATGTGATAAGAAGAACAGTGAAGTTATTATAGATAGTTATTAAGATCTGTTTAGTAAGTTGTGAATGTTGAAAAGTCACTTATTAAAAAGACGCTAATAATATAAGGGCATACTATTGTTATAAACATTAATCAAAAGTTTCGGGAGTTTATTAGTTGCTCAACTTGTTTAACCAGTTCAGTGGCCTTTTTGTCGAAAAATAAATAGACAAAGATATAGTTTTCTACATTTTCTCGTTAATACAAAATCATGATTGATATTGGGTTATAAATAAATTTAGCAAAAGATACTCTGTTGCTTACATCTTCTAATTGCAAGTGTGAAATAGTTAGCTTTCTTCTCTAATGGAGGAGGATACGAGTGAACCCTTGCACTTCAATGATTAACAGAAATCATGATTTCTACTTTGAATCAAAGACTAAAAAGGCTAATTATATCATAAGTTGGTGTAATCTTTTGAAACAAAATATTGTTTATAATGTGTCAGAGAGCCCAATCGAGAGGATTATATCAAAGGGTTGACAAGACTCCATCTCTTATAAGCTCATGGGTTGATAGCAACTCTTTCCTGAAAATTTTGCCTATCTTGATCTTCAAGAAGTAAGAAGGATCCACGGGTTGTAGATAGGATATTTAATTATTCATTTCATTTGATAGAAGCTTCCTTCCATTTCCTACTTATAATTTACAATGTCCTGACATGATCACACTTTCAAAAATGATAAAAATCTTTTTTAAGAATAAAAATAATTTAAATTATAGTTAAAACTAAATCAACGTTACAACGAGTTCAAGGCTTTAATCCTACCATTATATTGCAATATAATCCAAGAAAAAAAACGTTCTTAAGGAAGATAAAGTGGCTATCTACATAATAGAAACCAAGGAACAATTATAGGCAACACATCATCTTTATGGGATACCTTATTTACCATTTATGGTATTTGAGATTTTGTTTTCTTTTCCTTGCAGATTTTGATTGCACGTAAAAATCACCAGGAATATTGGGACGTTGGCTACTGCTAGAGGGACATCACCGTCCTCTATTTGTTTGATACCCTTTGTCCATTGATTCTCTGTTTGCTCAACAGTTGCAACTGGAGTCAGCATGTTAGTCCAATCCATCTAACAATGCTCCAAATATTGGGAGGTGAAATCATTCACATTACTATCTAAATTTTCCATATTGTTGGCCCTGGAATTGTCAAGAATTGACTTTCTTCCTCTTAACTTGCCAATTACACATACTCTGCATTGTTCAGTTCCTACCTGATCATCAATGTCCTTTCCTTCCTCAACCGGTTTTTTAACATCAGGCTCATCTATCTCCTTACTTTGTGTAAGATATTCCATTTGACTACTCTCTTTCACTTGGTATGCATTGTTTCTAGTCCGCAAGATATTCCCTTCCTCCCTATTAAGTTGTCTTTGAATCGTATTATCTATCACCAATGGTTTCATAATTTCAGAAGGTTGGATCTCTTCCATCCCTTTTTTCACAGTTTCCTTAATTCTCTCAAACTCCACAGGGGTACCTAAATTGGTAGAATTAGTAAGATCGTCATGCCACCTTGTTTTAAATGATATACCTGCAGGAATCCATTTCCTATATAAGGTGTTATGCTTCCATGGGTAGCTGATTCAGATTTCTATCATTTCTAAGATCCCATTTTCTCCTAGCTAGAGAATAGGTAGGTTATCCAGAAGTGAGTCTTCGATATTTCGATGCACAATTTTACATAGCGTATCCTCTCCACAAAAGCTATATGTGAGTCTATACAAACTAGTTTTCCTAGTGAACTTGCTAAGTAACTTAACTCAGCCACTGTCCAATGCTCCATCGGGAGATTACGGAAGTTCACCCACATGGGAATAACCTCAACCTACCCCATATCCATCACAGTATCCGATCTCCACTTTTGTAAAAACAAAGGATGGTTCCCAAAATACCAGAGACCTTGTTCTATAATCTCATTCAAACTAGACTCATTAGAGAATTTAAAAAACAACGTACTACCATCCTGCAACATTACCTTTTGCAAATCTTTGTTTATCCCATTTGACCTTTGCCTAAGCATTCACCGCCGGGAAGGCCGAGCATTTGGATTAGAAGAATCCTATTAATGCCGATGATCAAGCTTTGGCCCCTGCTTGGAGACACCTAATTGGGGGTGACAACACACCATCCTTTAGACTCCTTTGCTGTATTGGACGCTAACTTTATCTCTCCAAGAACCCTCATTTTGGGAGGTTCTTAGGTTTTGCCTTATCTTAACAAGCTTGTCGAGCCTTTTCCCAATCGAAGAACCATATAACTCGTCTATAGAGAGAACCTCTCTTCTATGGTCGTCTAACCAATTTGGGGAATGCTCACTGATTAGGCTGAAGCTTGTATGTAATCAATGTGTGTGTATTTTGTAGTAATTTGTATATTTATGATGCGTATATTTAGAAAAAGAATTTTTAATGTTTTGAAAAGAATCGACTCTTCAATTCAGAATTCAATTCATATCATTTGAGATGTGAATTGAATTCATAAGAAAATGAGATTTAATTACGTGGTTAAATTTAAGTCATCTCCTTTTTAACATTCTAAATGTATGAATTGAATTCAATTACATAAAATTAATAAATTAAATTAAATTCATTAGTTTACAAATAGCCTGTAAATTGGGTCATTGGGTCGCTCTCAGATTAGAAACCTTCTTAAATGTTTAGATCTGAGCTCAGATCTAGAGTTTAAACTGGGTCGTTGGGTCGCCCCAGATGAGAAACCTCCTCATATGTGAAAATCCCACGCTGCTCTAAAAACTATTGAAATTGAAACAAATGCAATCCAAAAATGATGAAAATCTTGTTAGACCACAAGCAGTGCTCAACTTCATGGTCCATATCCTCGAGTTCAACAAGATTCTGGTTCATGCAATATATGGTTGATAAAGTATTCAGTTTTGTCCCCATCTGATTATTGGTTTCCGGATTTTGTCCACAAGATAAAGAGATTTTGTACCTAACTATCTCTTTGTTTACACGATCTGAAAAAAGCGACGCCAAACAAAAAGAAGATTTGTGCAGTTCACAAACATATCTCACACGGCCCCCAAAACTCGGGAGGGTTAGAGTTACTCAAGATAATCAAACAACAACAGGCTGGAAAAGATTCTTGCAGTTGCTTGGTGACTATTGTAATCTAAGATTCAATAGTTTTTTTTTCTTTCCCTGATCACTGGTGTTGTTTACATGGATGATTTTTGTGAAGATGGCGCTGGGAAGAGAGAACAAGTAGTTTGAGATGGCTCTTGCGGTTGTTGATGAAGAAGACCCAGATCGGTTAGAAAACATAATGTAATTCTTTTGGATGATTTGCAGAGCATTGAATGTGTCAAATTAGACCATGCACTAACTGGAGGAGAAGCTCTAATCGGACTGTGCACAACTCTTTTTTGGCATGATGATCATAAATATACGCTAGTTTCTCTCGGTTGAGTGCGAAAGTTCAAGCTTGTTTTGTCTGCTGCTCATTCGTTTGATCTGATTTCTCTGTTTTTTTTTTCTCCCTGCTCTGTCTTGCTTGCATGAGCATTTCTGGTTTGCGTATAGGATTTTTACGTAGTGAAAAATAAATCAAAAATTTCCTGAGAACAGCCACCTCTCAATGAACTGCTCTTAGTATATGACCAGAAAAGCTGAAGTTCCCATTCAAGCTCCTAACAGCGAAAATGCTAGGCATGTGCGTTCTGTAGCAGATGAATTTTGGATTTCCCTCTTCTCCATTTTACTGATAAACACCAGTGAATGGTCTCAGTTGCTTGCTTGATTCATAAATTTAGGCCATGGAAATGCTATACCTGGGCTAGGACCTTCTCTTGCATGCCATCCTGGTCAACTCCATGACAAGATAAAGACTCCAAGATCGTTTCTTCACTTTTACAGATGAACGTGATTGACTTCAGAGACTTGGACATGAAAGTAACAGGGCCTAAAACAGAAACGGGGTCACAAATATTTTACTTGGTTCTAACAGACCTGCAATCCACATAGAATTCTGATCAATCCATGTCAGTTATTAAATGTTAGTATAAAGTTTAGTGTAAATGTTCTTGAGCCAAACGGTAGTGAATATATCAGGAAACAGTACAAAAACGGAAAGAAGGTAAGCAAAAGAGACGGGAGGAGCCAGGGAAGAGGCAGTGCAGGGGTAGAACCAAAGCAGAAAAATATCTGCCTAAGAGCTCCATCCATGCTCTGCCTCTTCCCCGTCTTTATCAGTCTCTTCTCTCCCCCACAACTCTCCAAATATTCCCTTAACGTACCTTTCATAACGTTGCCATCTCCGATTCCTATCACCAGAATATCAACCATGAACATGCATTCAACAGCTTCTCCTGACAACGAATTCTTTTTACAACTCCTGACAAAAGCTTTCTGCTTTCTGCTGGTTCGGGGTTTATAATTTTATATTGTCTATGGTCTATTTATATTCCTAACGGCAAAGGGTTTATAGTACACATGTACTATCAGTCCTTGGACTTCCCGATCAAGTAGTACATTGATCGGGAAGTTTTAGGATGTTTTACAACATAACGTGTACCGCAACTTTTCTTATAGTACACGTAACTCTCAATTATGAATAGTATCGTGCCTGATTAACAAAACATAAACAAAATGTTTCAGTACTAACTCTATCTCTCTACGTACTCCCAAATTATCAGGTGAGCTGTATTGAAAAAATTAAGGGGTAGTGAATATTTTAATCAGAACACTTTATGCGTTTCGAGTATCTAATATAATTTGATCTCTGAACAGTTTGCTGATGGTACGTGATATGTTCTTTACGAGTGCCAAGTCTGTGTTCATCAGAGAAAACATGCCTGATGCAATGTTTGCCTTAAAATAGAGTTCATTGTATTGTTGCTTATCTGGCTGTAAAGTTCTGTTCTTTCAATTTTCAGCATGAAAACTTTAACATGTCATTGAGTTGTATGAGAAGAAATTGGGCTACACAATTGTGAAATAAGGACGCCTGCCCTTGAGGGATTATTGGCAAGTTCCTTCCTCTGTATTTCAATCTCCCGGGCTATCATTTCCTCTCGACCCTTTTTCTTCCTGTTTCTCAGGTTTGTGATATGTTTGAGGAAGTCTGAGAAAGAAAAGTACTAGAATTTGAGCTGAGTGAGTATAACATCAAAATCACTAAGCGTCCACTCTGCTTCTTCATCCTTGTCACTAACGAATATTTCAGTGCCCATATCAATGGATGTCCAAATTTTTCGAGCTGGAGTGGTGCCTGGATCCTGCAAGAGGAGAAGTAATCAAGTATAAACAATCCATCCTTCTCATACTACAGGCCCTTTTATAAGAGGCTCGGTGAATTAGCTGACCTGATAGAAATATAGCCTACTAGATAGTTCCCCAACATCAAGCTCCCAGGTTCTGGGATCCCCCACCCAACCATCGCCTTGTTTGGTTGGATATCCATATTCTTGCCAAATTGGATGAGGCAACAACTGAACTAACTCCTGTGCCTGAGGGTTGCTGTAAGGATCACAAGTGCTAACAGGTTGCTCCAAAAACTGAGCATTGCCTGGAGCACAATAGTAATGATAAGCTCCATATGGGAAGTGAAGTGTATCATTTCTGTAAATTTTTGTATTGTTTGGAGTAATGTGATACGGTGGGCAGTTTCCTAAGCTTGTGGCACTGCACCAAGATGGCGTTTCAGGATTAATGATCATCTCGCTGTATCTGGTTACATCAGTAAGCACATCTCCATCACAAGGAGCACCATTGTTCTTCCAGCAGCTACCTATATCTATCAAATAGAACTGACTTTTGGATCCTCCTCCTTTTATGACATTCAAAGTCATTCTGACCTTAAAATCAGTTGATTCTGGAAGCTGACAGATCATGAACGAGTCAATTTTATATATAGATTCAAGATTTATAGCTTTCAGTTGTCCTCTGAGAGGTACGCTGATGTAAAATTGCATTCAGATAATACATGAATTGATGAAAATTAAAAACACTCAGCACACAATATAGCAGCAAGATCATCAAGTTAAAGTTCCACAGACATCTCCTGTAGAGAGTCCTATCAAGTCACTACACAAAGTAAGTGTTTAGTCAAAGTTTGCTTCGGCCGATAAGTTACTCCAGAAAAAAGTTTTAAGAAAAGACAGCAGGAACTTAATTAACTATCCAATCACTAACTTGCTTTGAGATATCACAAAATTATTTACTTCCTAAGCAAGCAAAAAGAGAAGCAACAACTACTGAATCATGCATCACTTTCTCTATTAAGTCAAAGGCGGTATGCATATTTTTCTTCCCTAGCATAATCACAGTTTAGTATACGACATGGAAAAGAAGACAAACATGCCTTTACCAGATTATCAAGACTCTGCTTAGAATAGAGAGTCAAAAGAGAAAACTGACAATCCAGGGACTTAATGACTTACGATTTTAAGCATTCCTCTGGTGTCGTAGTGATACCCTCCAGAGAAACCTTTTGTTGCGTCAGCTCTGAGGTACAACATTAACCAAGGGTACTTCCTTGATGTCTTGAGCCTGTGGGTAAAGATCCAACTCCCATTACCAACTTTTTTCTCCCAAGTCACCTCATAGAAAGAGATACCATAAAGCCCTCTTCCAATATCAGCTCCCAAATCGTAAGTACCTTTAAAACTTCCCTTCAATGTATCACCACGTAAAAGCTCAGTTTGTTGATGATGGAGTATGGTTGATTCATACACCCATCTCCAAAGCAAGGGAACCGATTAGGACTAAAAGGTGGGACCTTTTTTCCATTCTGAGGACATAAACCAGACAGTGTATCGTAGTTTCCATTTTTAAGCATCACCATCCAAAATTGCCATGGCTTTGGTTTATCATCAACCTGACATAAAGAACCCAGATAATGCTCCTTCTGCACAGCATAAAGATCTGGATTGTTTAAAGCTCTTGGGTCCAAACCTGGGAATCTTTTGCCAGCCCCAAGCTTGTTGTCAGCTTCCGTTACCATGTGTTTCAGCTCAGAATCTATGCCAACATGACAAAGATGTAGCCTATATAACTTATCTTCCTTTGAAGAAAGTTAGAACGTAACAAATGAAAGAGAATGCCATTCATTTAGAACATCGCATCACATAATAATAGATAAGAAGCATGTCCATTGACAGTAACTAAGATTCTGAGCTTGATATAGAACAGGAACTCAAACAAAAATAAATATTGAAGAAGAAAGACGGACTCTTTAATAGTCTATCTCGCTTTCTTCTTTGATGGTTGTTCTTACTTGATAGATCAACGCAATCTGCAGCTCTGGGGCTACCCATTCCAGGAGTTTCTTGACCAACTTCATTGCAAAAGTTCCAAGCTTCAAAGCCGACTCTTAAACCATCTCTTCTCATGCCGGGGTCTCCCACAGCTGAAGTGTAGCGTGCAGCCATACATGCACCGGATACGGCCAACAGAATCACATTTACCAATAGAAATATCACATGCCTGAACTCAGTTGCCATAACGGTTCACAGGTATTGCTCTGTTACAATGCCCTGTAAACAAAGCTACGAAGCATGTACTTATAACTCTATGAGTAGATGGGAACTCCTTGGAATTGGTTTTAAAATGTGGCGTTTTATAAAGCTTAAGCTGCTTTCCACCTATGTGAGGGAAGGGAACAAAATTAATATCTTAATTGATTTTTAAGTTACCAAAAGCAATTTAAAATTTCAGGAGTGATTATTGCATGTGGCTCTGTTTCTTCTAGCCAATTACAGTCAGAAGGATGGAACAGGAAATGGGCATCTGATCTTTTTCAGGTTGTTTTTCCTGGTTTCTTCTTCTTGTGTGTTTGACTTCGATTTAAAATATACAATCTAATCAGTATTAGGTAGGTTTAAGGGACCACAATGCTGTAATTGAAACTCTGGTCATAAAAAGACCGCACTGGCTATGTCTTGCTGCTATTAAAGATCAGCAACTGTGAATTCGCTGGACTCCTCAAGGTTCAGTGATACTAAGTAGATGATACCTCTCTTCTTTTATTTTTTTCTTTTGGAAAGTACCATACTGAGCAGATAGATTTGTCAAAGTTAATGCAACAATAAAATTAGTATAATACCAAGTTTAGTTGCAGAAGAGGAGCAAAACAAGGTTCAATACAAAATTACATAAATCTAGGAGTGTTGTTATAATTGGCAATGACGTCTACTTAAACGAAAAGTTCCTTAAACATTAGTATAACTTATCAAGTGGAAACGCCATCTTATACCCATTTTGGATTTCGTGTCTGTTTGGTTTGGCTTTTGAAAGTTCCAAAAGCACTTTTTCACACCGTAAAAGCCATTTTAAGGAAAAAATGGTTATTTGGCTGGAAAAGTAAAAAGTGATTTTAGAATAGAAACAGCTTTTTAAAAAGTCAAAATTTGGAGCTTTTCAGAAAAGCCCCCAAAACAGCTTTTTCGGGAAGCTGTTTTTATCTTTTAAAATTTGCGTCAATTTTTTCGTAAAGAAAGCGACGTCTCTTTTGTTTCTGGCCAACTCTGGTTTTGCTCCTCCTCACGTATCCTCTCCTCTTCAAGTTCAGGTTGGTTCATCTTCATTTTTTTTTTCTCTTAAAATTTTCGTTAACAACGCTTGACGCAGACGATCGTCTGCGTTAACAATGCAGACGAACCAACAATGGTTATATGACCCATTTTTCGTTGCTTCCGTATTTCTTTGTAATGATCAAAAAAATGGAGCCAATACATTATAAGAGAGAGAAGTTATGCTTGTGTAGAATTGATGAAGGCCACAGTAAACACGGGGATTGTATAGAAATTAAACAAAAGCTACCTGGTTTATCATACCAATGGACACTGACCCCCTGTAGATTCAATGCTCTTGCAATCAGCTTATGAGCTAATTGAAAACCAGCCTCTCCCTGAAAGCATGAAAACTAACTTTATATACTTGAAATATGTAATGAAAAACTTTAGCCGACCTGTCATTAGCATGAACAATTGAAAATCAGGTTCTTCCTAGAGGCAAATACATCGCCATTTGATAAATTTTATAATTGAAAACAAGTTTATTATAAACCTCACAGCATCCCTGTCATTATATTTCTTTTTCATCTATGCAATTTTTATTCTGTTGGCGCATCCACAACCTAGTAGATTCCATCTATGCAATTTTTATATTTCTTTTTCATCTATGCAATTTTGATAAATTTTATAATTGGTCTGTTTGCATCTTTAGGCTACATGTATTATGTAATGTCAAATTGCAAATTGTTAGGCTACGTGCTTATATTGTGAGGCTGACCAAAAAATTTTAAAAATAAATTTGCAGAATTACTTGTGAGGCTCAAAGAAGCGGAAGAGCTTTTGTTGTTGTTGAGGTAAGTTCAATATTTTGTTTGTGTTCTGAATTTTCTGAAATTGAGCATATGTTCAATCCCACAATTGTTTCGTTTGTAGGTATGAGAATAAACTCTGACATGTTTATATTACTAAAGTTTTGTAAACGTTGAATACGGTGACAATATCATTGTTTAACTTGTATGTACAGTATCATTTGTTTCTTTTTGTTGTAAATCCTACGTCCATTTTGTACGTGTATAAACTTCCATAGTCATTGTGGTTATGCTTTTATATTTCCTTATACTTGTTAAATTCATTGTTGTATGCAGTGGGGATTTTGTTGTTAGATAGAAAATGTCAATACCAAGCCAAGATATTCAAGGTGGGGATAAATTGAAAAAAAGGATTAAAGCGGAGTGGAAT
>JANKYF010000009.1:39611959-39624277 GCA_029829435.1 Erythroxylum hondense
GGAGAAATTAGACCGAATTCAAATGAGTCCACATACAACTAGGATATTATATTTTAATACAAAACCTTAAGGCAATGAATTATAAGCCCTATCTTTGAGAAGACAAAGCGCGATAGCAAACAAAAAAAATAAAAGAACAGCGTACACATTTTACATGGAAATCCCAAATCCAGGAGAAAGCCATGGACAGAGGAGGAGAGCTTCACTGTGAAAAGGATGAATACAATGACATAGAGCTTAGGGTGGCTCACAAAATATATATTTCTTACTCACCCTAGTATAAAGCAAGATATATAAAGTAAACTCTAATTTTAAATGGGTCTTACTTAGGCTATGATTTAATTTTTCCATAATCGTTGCACTGCCAACTTTTCGAGCTAGACTAAAATAGAATTTGGGTCACAAACTTTAACAATCTCCACCTTGATAGGAATTTTATTGTAAGAAATCTTCAACTTTCAAAACAAAAAACTATCCACCACTTCCACCAAAAGCCCTTAAGGGCTAATCTCAATTAGCAATAACAACCAAGTCTAATCGGTGCTCAAACTTGGTTACAGAAAGTACCTTAGTCATCATATCAATTGGATTCTCATGGATACTAGCCTTCTTCATAACAATATCACCACGAGCAATGACCTTACAAACAAAATGATAACGAACTTCAATATGTTTCATTCTTTTATGAAACATTTGATCCTTAATGAGGAAAATAACACTTTGATTATCACAAAAAATTGTAGTAACTTGCATATCTTGACAAAGTTTAGCAAACAAACCTCTCCCCAAATAGTTTTTTTAAAGGTCTTCATAACCACCATGTTGTAGCACCCCACTCCCGTGATGACCCGAACCCGACATCGATGGTGATATCCGAGTCCGTTCCCCGCGAGGGTGGTGTGTTAAAGCACTCAATCTTTCAAAAGCCCAAAAAAAATTTTTTGCCTCGATAACACAAAATGCAAAAATCGAAACTCAAATTGGGCCCACATTCATTCATAATCACTTTCACTTAACACAATTTTCAGTAGCCATTTGGGCCCTTTCACAATCATAAAACACTTGTGTCATTTCAAAATACAATTTTATACAAAAAGATGCGGAATATACAATTCAGTACAAAATGTGAAAAACACAAATGCAGACGCGAACTGATCCCGACCTCTATCCTTCACTTGAATGTTGTAAGTCTACTCCCGTTGGCCTAACGGACTATTCTTCTATCCTGAAAAATAGTTGCAATTTTTAGGTGAGTTTTGCAAACTCAATGAGAGACTATCATCGATGACTCGCCCAATCACATAAATCATAATTCACATAACACATACATATCACATTTCACATTATTTTACACTTAACATTCACTTTAACACTTCATATTCATTTCACTTAATCATTCATATTATGCATATGCAATGCACATGAGACTTAATTTTATTTATTATTGTCGTTATGACCGAGTGCCATTTTACTAGCTCATATCCCTTAGTGGATACCGAGCTGTGTCATATAACGTCCCATATCCCTTAGTGGATACCGGGTACAGTCGCACTCGAGCCCGAGGCTCTAATCACATTCCGAGCTTTAAGTTCTTTATTCTGGCGACTCCGGTCATAACTTCCTTTATCTTGCATGTATTCATGTAATAGAATGCATCATTTACATTGCATGCTCTTATTCAGTCACAGTCACTTATCCTCGGACAGTAGTCTGGCATTCAACATATAGTTGAGAATTCACACTTAACTTGCATGTAATATCACATTCAGAGTTCACTTAGCAAATACTTCCGTGCAATTAGTTCATCTCATTTACATACAATTAGCACTTCAATATCCAAATCACAATCACAATCATCGGACCTCCTGTCCGGAACATAACATAATCAAACACATTTAGATTTCAATTAATATTTGTAGCAACTAAGGGTTTTTAATTTAATGTGTCAAAAATTATTACTCTAAGGAAATGTGTTTAATTAGATTAAATATAACTGCGAATGTTTATTTTCTTACTTTGATGGTCTTTCTTTTCTTAAAACTTTTGTTGAATTAAATTTGGATTGTATCTAAGTTATTAATAATAAGAATTAGTTGAATTATATGTTTTCAATTAGCTAATATTAAGGAAGGATTGATATTTGAATATCATATTGAATATATGATTAAAGAAATAATTATTCTTATACCGATGATCAATCATAATTTCAAAGGTGAAAGTAACTGTAGACTAAGGTTTGTTTTATTGATAACTTGTCTTATCATCTACTTTATTTCATTTACTGCAAAATTCTATATCATCGTAACCCCCATTGTAAATATTTTCTTTCGAAACGATTGGCGAACAAAAATTTCTTATGGAACAACTCTTAATCCCCTGTATTACATTTATTTTACTGCAGGAATTTAAGATCTAATTTGGTGAGCGGATAACAACTCCACGAACAATGGCCAAATTAAATAATACAGGACCTAATATAGCCGATAAGATGTCCTGATTTTTATACTTCAAATTTGTTCATTTTATTCTTAAAATCGACACTTGATCCATGCTATTTAACATGTAAAAGAATCCATGCATGAAAGAGTTCCTTTTGTATCTTAGTCCCTTTTCTTTAATATTGCAGATAAAACTTCACAAAGTTTTAAACTTTCCTTTTATGTAGAGACAACATAAATCAAAGTCACATTTATATGAACCCTTATATAATTGTTCACAACAAAGCAAATTGAGAACCCGATACAGTGACTTGCAAAATCATGAGGCCATGGAAATATAATACAATAAACAATTGTTTAAAATTTTCTTTAGTCAATTTTTAAAATGAAAAAAAAAAATAAAACTAGGTTCTAATATCACAAGTTAGCATTAATTTTGTAATATCCAAAATTTTAGAATCTAATAATTTCTTTTCATTGAATTTTGATCTTGATACAAATGTGATAAAATACTTTTTTTATAGATTTCTGTCCCTTAGCCTTAATTTTTTCAATTTATGTATACAATTTATAATGAAATAGGCTGCGTTTTTTATAAGCAGAGAGACAACTAGTTAAAAATAAAATTGTTCTTGAAATTGTGAAAGACGTGGATAATTTAGGGCAATTGTGGAAATGCCCATGACCCAATCGTTATGTGTTAGATTGAACACCTTAGTTTTGTAATTATTAATTTTGATTAATAACATTGCAAATGATTTTATTATCATATTACGTTTATTGTTTTTTATTCTAATATGATAAGTCATTAATTAAATTTATATACTTGCCATCATAATAGAGAGTATAATAATGAGAGTCAAGTCTTTAAGGTTTAATCTATTGATCAAAGGATCATCAAATAAGGATTTTAATTATCCGGTTAGATCAATATATGTATAATAGTATCTATTGAATAGATATTAGTATATCTCATTTACTAAGTTATATATATAGATGATGCATATGGAGATATAATTATTGAATTGATCAAATTGAGAATTCTCAATGGTTAATATTACCTACGAACTGTCAAGTGAGATATTCTCATAAGGATTTAAATATATATTTTTCCTTTGACCTGAGATCATCATAGCAATCAATAGGTTACTTGTTATGCTTTGATGTTGGACACTTAGTGTGTAAAAATACTAGTTAAATAATCATTGGATATAATTAAGTACCTATCTGATTAGTGGTGAGTCAAGATGAGATCCATCGACTTTAAGTAATGAGTTTGAGTTCTATATTATCATTGATTTTAATGATTATTTCAAGACCTTGGCCAAGGCGATTGAATGAGTGAAGAAAATGAGTTTTCTAAGTTATTCACCAATCATTAAAGATTGACATGTAACATATTTGGTTATCTAATAGGATTTGACAGTTAAATTATACATTAGGATAATCCAGAATTGTAATGATAGAATGTAATAATATATTATCCTTAACCAGGTTTCGTCTTTGTAAGATTGTTACTTCACACTATTTGGTCATTGAGGAGTATTGTTAGACGCAGGGTCGTTCCTATCGTTTTATAGGCCCGGGGCGAAATAAAAAAAATTACCTTAATAAATTGAACGAAATAAAAGAAAGGCCCTAATAAATCGGCAGTATGCTTAAGTTTTCATCTTTATATGAAACATAAATGACTCAATTTATAAGTGTACATACTGAACCAAATATTAAATGATCATAATATTTAATTTTTTTCTAGGAACGTCGCATCTTTACAAAATCTATGCAGTTGATAAGAAATGGGTTAGCATATACTGCGACTTGATTGACCAATATGTTATTGAATGAGACTCTCACCATGAGAAAGGGATGAGAATGAGCTCCTTTTCAGTACTGAATGTGTTAATAGTTCCGAAAGGAAGGACATAATAAATGCATCATTAATGAGCCTGCATATTACTCAATTATTAGGTTTGTACTGTTATCTTGTGAGCAATTTTTTGGAGTTTAATTTTATGGCTGATTAATATTCTTTTTATTTATATCTTTTAAAAAAATTTTACCATGAGATTAAGGGCTCCTCCTCATCATGGGCCCTGGCCCAGGGCCGGCACTGTTCTTACGTAGCTTATACACTTCTGCGCACAAGGAATCTTTACATACTTGATTGTTCAGCTGATAATTAATCGCTGGCCTCCCCCTGCTCAGTATTAGGTTTCCATCAGCCCTCAAGCTTCCTAGTAGCTTCAATTTTCACATTGTCATTGAAAGTGAGGCGTCCGTAATTGATCCGATCAAGAAGCTTTGCCTAAGGGGTTAGAGGATTATCAATAGGAATAATTCTTATTTCTCCTCCTTTAACGTAACTCGAGCTCAAGACCTCCTTAAAGAGTGAGCCTAAAGTGAGGAGCTGAAACAATTAAGGTCATTTCTACTTATCTCTTCCTACCCTTTTGATATTATGTTATGTGAGTTTTCCTTCGTTTCACCAAAAGGCATTGGTGGGTGAGCTGTTCCAATCATTGTTTTGGAAGTGCTTGGTGTGAGTCGGCATTTTTGTCCAAGTTTTTTCTGTCATATCTTGTTTATTAAATCTTAGCTATCTACTTATGTAAATTTCGTGTTTATTTATGTAAATCTTATGTAGGTCTTATATAAATAAATAGTTAAGATTCAAATGAACAAAATAGTATAAAGTAATCAGAGTTATACCGCTTCCTGGCTTGATATGGATCGGTATCATACTGCTGTGTTTCTGACATGAACCGCTGAAATTCGGAAACACAGTTGCTTTTTTCTTTTGCCGCTAATCCTGGCGAAACAGGGTTTTGTTGTTCCATTTTGACAGAGACCAAAAGTTGGTTAGTGTACGCCATACCAGCCACCTTCGTAAAAATCCAATCTTCATGCCACTTACTGGCCGCTCGGGGCCCGCTTTTAGCTGTAAACTGTAACCTACTACTCATTTTCAATGAAATTATTTAACTGACAGTTTCGAAATGTCTTTCATTCTTGTTTCATTGCGGAAATATTTCTTTTCGAAGAAATGATGTCCCGGTTTTCCAGTTCTTTGAATGTGAACAGACACGGGGTCTTCATTAAAGCAATGGTCTTCATAATTGCTTCACCTGAAAAGGTGGCGATCACATTCAATCCTTTGTTATACTTCCACCCGTGAACGGCTCGTTGGTTCATCAATAAAATGATTCCTCTTTTATGCTAATATGTTTTTTACTTTTATCTTTACATCGTGAAGTTCAAGGTCTGATTTCATCCATAGTTTGCTTGTGCTCAGCTAGAAAATATTAATCTTATATATTTGTAGAATCGGAGAAGTTGACAGCAAGAGGAACATCCTGAATTAAGACTTAAGAGTTATGGATGTAGAGATCGGCGAAAGAGAAGCCACAAGTACAACTGAGGCCTCCTCTTCAGTTATTGATGAAAAAGTGGAGAAGATCGGTGGCCAAAGTGGAAACACAGAAGAGCCAGAGAAGAGCAGAGGAGATGAGAAAACGAAAACAGTTCCATTTTATAAACTCTTCGCCTTTGCAGATTCTACAGACCTGTTGTTGATGGTAATTGGCATAGTTGGAGCTGTTGGTAATGGGTTAAGTATGCCTATTATGACTGTTCTATTTGGACAAATGGCTGATTCTTTCGGACAAAACCATAACAACAAAGATACATTGCACGTAGTTTCCAAGGTACATGTCGAAGCCTTGATTGATTTATTACCAACGAGAAAATTTGTTAGAACCAAAACAAAGCCAAAAAAGGAGAGAAAATGCATGATTTCTTAGTTCTATATTGTCCTTGCATTTAGCAACACAAGATTGAACAGGTCAAGCCATTGACTCATTGTTAATGCTGTACATTTTAGGTGTGCCTGAAATTAGTATATTTGGCCGTTGGGTCTGGTGTAGCATCATTTCTCCGTAAGTACAGACTCAGCACCAGTAACTCAGAAATATTGGAAAAACTATGTGTTAAGAAATATTTTTTTGTTGGTTGCCAGAGGTGACTTGTTGGATGATAACTGGAGAAAGGCAGGCTGCAAGAATAAGGGCCTTGTATTTGAAGACCATACTGAGACAAGAAGTTGGTTTCTTCGATAAGGAAACAAACACTGGAGAGGTTGTTGGTAGAATGTCTGGTGACACTGTTCTCATTCAAGAAGCCATGGGTGAGAAGGTACTAATCTGCTTTTGAGAACTGAACGTTGATGGGAAGGAAAAAAAATAGAATCTAATCAGAAAATCTTTGATCCATTGTCCTTTCCTCACATGTTACTTAATTCATGCAGGTTGGGAAGTTTATACAGTTGGTAGCAACATTTATTGGAGCATTTATAATAGCATTTATCAAGGGGTGGCTTCTTACTCTTGTGATGCTAGCATCTATCCCCTTGCTGGTGATTAGTGGCGGGGCCATGTCCATCATAATAGCTAGAATGGCATCTCGGGGACAGAATGCTTATGCACAAGCAGCAAATGTAGTTGAGCAGACAATTGGGTCGATCAGAACTGTATGTTACTGTACACATCCAGAAATACTCTAGACTTTTTTTTTTTTGAGAAAAGAAATAGAATTAATAATAAATAGAAAGTAGAGTCATACAAGCTTACAAAACAAGGAGCACAGATCTTCTGTCTAATTTTATAATGTCTTATTGTGTCCAATGAATCTCAGCCATTTATTTACGTGGATCCTGCGTAGATCCTGCATAAATAAATACGGATCCCGCAGAAATAAATGGCTGAGATTGACTAGACACAATAAAACACTATAAAATTAGACAGAAGATCTTGTCTCCAAAACAAGAAGCATTACTCCTATCTATCTACCTGTGAAAGTAAGGTTTTAGAATAGAGAGCCAAGGAAGAATAAAACACAGCAAGTTACACTACAGATACAGTGAAAAACGTATATTGGAACTACATGCCAAATGATGGTTCTTCAACAAAATGAGTTTCCGGACTTTAGTGATGATCTTAGATATCAAAGCCTCTTTCAAAGAATATTTGCTGGCAAGACGTCTCAGGTTGCATTCTCTCCTAAGCGTATAGATACAACTTGGACAAGAATATGAATCTGATTATCTGGTTTCTAGTAGACTATGTGAGTTGAAATTTTCTGTGTAATATTTATGAGGGAGTTACTCAGACTTGAAAGAATGGCTTTTGACTTGAACGGTTTGACTACGATTGCAGGTAGCATCATTTACAGGGGAGAAACAAGCTATTGAGAAATACAAGAAACATCTTATTACCGCTTACAAGTCAGTTGTTCGTGAAGGTTTCGCTGCTGGATTAGGTCTTGGCACGGTTTTTGCAGTAGCTTTCGCTACTTACTCCTTGGCAATATGGTTTGGAGCAAGGATGATACTGGAAAAAGGATACACTGGGGGGGATGTGTTGAATGTGATTGTTGTCGTGTTGACGGGTTCCATGTGAGTATAGTTCTAACCCAAATTCATAAGAATGCATGCATCTATGGACATAACTTGCTCATCTGCAATGTCCAATTTCATGGATTGGCACGTTTACTTATTTCCTTGTAATTTACAATTTAGGTCCTTAGGGCAGGCCTCTCCCTGCATGACTGCTTTCGCTGCTGGTCAAGCTGCAGCTTATAAGATGTTTGAGACAATTAACAGAAAACCAGAGATAGATGGTTATGACACAAAAGGAAGGATATTGGAGGATATCCGTGGAGATATAGAGTTGAGGGATGTATATTTTGCTTATCCAGCTAGACCTGATGAACTAATATTTTGTGGGTTTTCTCTTTATATTCCAAGTGGCACAACTGCGGCTTTGGTTGGTCAAAGTGGAAGCGGGAAGTCGACTGTCATCAGTTTGTTGGAGAGATTTTATGATCCACAAGTTGGTGAAGTTCTTGTAGATGGCATAAACCTTAAAGAGTTTCAACTTAAGTGGATTAGACAGAAAATCGGCCTTGTTAGCCAGGAACCTGTTTTGTTTACATCTACGATTAAGGAAAATATTGCTTATGGAAAAGAAGGTGCAACTACTGAAGACATAAGATCAGCCATTGAACTTGCCAATGCTGCAAAATTCATAGATAAACTCCCTCAGGTGCTTCTGGTGGCCTTTTTATCAGTTTCCTGATTTTTATTTTAACTTCCATGGAAATTGATATCTTTAATATCATTTTCAGGGACTTGACACCATGGTTGGTGAGCATGGAACTCAATTGTCTGGTGGACAGAAGCAAAGAATTGCAATAGCAAGAGCAATCCTGAAAGATCCACGCGTTCTTCTTTTAGATGAAGCTACAAGTGCACTTGATGCAGAATCGGAGAGAGTGGTACAGGAGGCATTAGATAGGATCATGGTCAATCGGACAACTGTAATTGTTGCTCATCGTCTAAGCACTGTAAGAAACGCTGATACGATTGCTGTTATTCACCAAGGAAAGATGGTTGAAAAAGGTTTCATTACTTTTAACTTTACTTTATGCCTCGTCTTCACATTATTTACAGGCCCTTAAGAATTAGATTCCAGAATGTTTTATGCATTTTTCTGTCATTTTATATAACCTATTAAGGATTGTGCTTGGTATAGTGACTTGGAATCTGTCTTCTAATTGATCATGTTCAATGCACACTCATTTTCTACAATTTGTTTAGTTCAGATATTTCCAGTTCTTGTTGATCCTTTGATTTTGAATATATATTTCTATCATTTCCATTTCTAACTTGAACATTTTATTGATTTTCCTTCATTATCTGAAAGAATGAAAACGACTTCATAACATAGGAATTGGTTTGCTGATTGATCAGGTTCACATTCAGAATTAATCAATGATCCTGGAGGTGCATACTCACAACTTATACGCTTACAAGAAGTCAACAAAGATTCCACGGAAGTAACAGATGAAAATAAGAGGTTGAATAGTACCGAATCTTTTAGACAGTCGAGTCAAATAAATTCTTTGAGAAGGTCCATAAGTCGCGGATCATCTACAAATAGCAGCAGACGTTCCTTCTCAGTCTTTGGTTTGCCTATTAATGGACCTGATAATGAAGCAGAAGGACCTAAAACTTCATCAGAAGAACAGAATGCAAAGGTCCCCCTCCGTCGCCTTGCAGCTCTCAACAAGCCAGAAATTCCAGTTCTTGTAACTGGAACATTAGTCGCAATCATCAACGGATTGATTTTTCCGATTTATGGCACATTGCTTTCGAAAGTGATCAAAACGTTTTATGAAACACCTCATGAACTGCGAAAGGATTCGAAGTTCTGGGCAGTGATGTTCTTGATCCTTGCAATAGTATCCTTTGTGGTATATCCTTCTCAAACATACTTATTCGGTATTGCTGGTGGCAAATTAATCCAACGGATTCGAACTCTTTGTTTTGAGAAAGTGGTAAACATGGAGATAGGTTGGTTTGATGAGCCAGATCACTCAAGTGGTGCAATTGGGGCTAGGCTCTCAGCAGATGCTGCCACTGTTCGTGCCTTGGTTGGTGACACACTGGCTCAGATGGTTCAAAACAGTGCTGCAGCTGCAGCTGGCTTGGTTATTGCCTTTACTGCATGTTGGCAATTGGCATTCATTGTCCTTGCTTTTCTTCCTCTAATAGGGTTAAATGGATATGTTCAATTGAGGTTCCTGCAAGGTTTCAGTGCAGATGCCAAGGTGAGCTCCTACCCCGACCTCCTTGAATTTTCTTGGTTGGAATTTTGTATTAGAAATTAATTATGCAAATGACTGTAGGCAATGTATGAGCAAGCAAGTCAAGTTGCCAATGATGCAGTGGGGAGTATAAGAACTGTCTCGTCATTTTGTGCTGAAGAGAAAGTGATGGAGCTGTACAGAAAGAAATGTGAAGGCCCTATGAGGACAGGAATGAAACAAGGATTGATCAGCGGAATCGGGTTTGGGGCGTCTTTCCTATTATTGTTTTCAGTTTATGCAGCAAGTTTCTACGCAGGAGCTCAGCTTGTTTATCATGGAAAAACAAATTTCGCAGATGTTTTCCAAGTGCGTGAATTTTCCACTTATCTATGAATATTTTTCTTTCTAGTTACAACATGTTATGAGATTAATCACGCTCTTATGAAAGTAATTTCATGTGTCTTCTATTTAGGTGTTTTTTGCGCTCACTATGGCAGCCATTGGAATTTCTCAATCAAGCTCCCTTGCTCCTGATTCTTCCAAAGCAAAATCTGCAGCTGTCTCCATATTCAAAATTCTGGACAGAGACTCAAATATTGATCCAAGAGATGAGTCAGGAACCAAATTAGAACATGTAAAAGGAGAGGTCGAGCTCCGTCATGTCAGCTTTAAGTATCCGTGTAGACCTGACGTTCAAATTTTCCGAGATCTCAGCTTGGCTATTCATTCTGGCAAGGTAATCATCCGCACTAACGAGAGGAAAAAAAAAAGAAAAACTCTACACGTTATACTACAATTTAAACTTGTTTTTAGTAAACTAATGTGAATCCTTCTCTTTCAGACTGTTGCATTGGTTGGAGAAAGTGGAAGTGGGAAGTCAACAGTAATTGCACTGTTACAGAGATTTTATGACCCTGATTCGGGTCATATAACTCTTGATGGAATCGAGCTTCACAAGTTCCAACTTAAGTGGTTGAGGCAACAGATGGGTCTCGTAAGCCAAGAACCTGTTCTGTTTAATGATACAATTCGTGCTAACATTGCATATGGAAAAGGAGGTGATGCAACTGAAGCTGAAATCTTATCTGCCTCTGAATGGGCCAATGCACACAAGTTCATCAGTAGCTTACAACAGGTTAAACCATTTTTCGTCTTCTCTTTTTCGGTTGAATGAATACTTCATTTTAGATGCTAACAATGTGAGCAACATGAAATGCAGGGTTATGACACACTGGTTGGAGAGCGAGGAACTCAACTCTCAGGTGGGCAGAAGCAAAGAGTAGCTATAGCCCGAGCCATAGTGAAAGATCCAAAAATATTGTTACTAGACGAGGCAACGAGTGCATTGGACGCAGAATCCGAAAGAGTGGTTCAGGATGCCCTAGACAGAGTTATGGTGAACAGGACTACAGTTGTGGTAGCTCACAGATTATCCACTATAAAAAATGCAGACGTGATTGCTGTTGTTAAAAATGGAGTTATAGTAGAAAAGGGCAAGCATGAGACTTTGATCAAAATTAAGGATGGATTCTATTCCTCCTTGGTGGCACTTCATTTGAGTGCTTCAACTTGATCTCTATAAATAATAGTTTCCGTTCTTGTACTGGCAACAAATGTATCAGTGTTGTACGTATCACAACACAAAGTTTTGTTAACGTATGTGAACAATCCTTTGTTCTCTCTTTTTACCTGTATGAATTAACGCTTGGTAATTGCATGTATTATATATTTATTATATCAAACGTCAGGGATGACGCCTGCCAAGAGCCTTCTTCCCTTATCTTGCTTGCTGCGTATTTCAACGTCTCGTGCTTGCCAAAGAGTCGGTCACAACTCACACGCAGCTCACACGTTTTTATAAACCCTGTCCTACAAAAGTTTCAAGTCTATTTTCTCCATGTATTAATCGATAGAATTTTGAAGAATATTATCAGAAACGGGCGACAACTATGGCTATAAATAAGGAAGCAATGACATGCAAAGCAATGGTTTGACTTGTCACCAAACCGACTGTTTAGCTTCCAAAAGATAAATGCTTCGCTGTCCGAAACAGGCATGGGCCACCTGTGATCTACGGTTGTATTAATTTTTTTAACTTAAGTCTAAACTTAATTGTTTTAATTAATTACTTTTTTGTTTGTTAAAATAAAAATATTTGTATTGATTTTTAATAAAAATGATATTATTTTATTTTTTAAAAAAATTAGTCAAAATTGTTATATCCACATTTATATAA
>JANKYF010000009.1:39719435-39731373 GCA_029829435.1 Erythroxylum hondense
ATATCACAATTCAACCCCCCCTTCTTGTATATTCTGATCATATTACTGTCAATATATTAACGTGTGATTCACTTCAATAGGTTCCTAATTTAATCCTAATCATGAATCTTCTCGTTTGGATAACGAGAGAACCGGTTATGGCTAACAAACCGAAGCTCACTCAGTGAACATTTTCCAAATCACTCTACTTCTTATTTTCAATCAAAATCACATTCACAACAATCATATCCGGAAGTTGTCAATGAATGCATGTACAATTATTATTATTATTATTTATGTGCATGAACATTTACTATTCAATATGTATGTGCATGCCATCTTGTGCATAAGTATAGAATGTGTTTCCTACTTCGCCAGCACTTTCTCTCATCTATAAATTTTGCCTTGACATGGGTAACGGGATGTTACAATTCCCCCTCTTTAATAAATTTTGTCCCCGAAATTCACACCTAATTTATCAATACGATAGAGGTTTTAATTCCTCATGTTCCCATATACTTTCTTACTCAAATACTTTCTTCAAATGACCACAACTGATAGACTTACCACTTATTTAACTATCACACTGGCTTGACTATTTCATCGATATTTTCCAAGTTACCCACCAAAACTTTACTTTTTACATTGATAATCTATCTCTATCAATCATATCATTATTTCTTAACCTATTCACATATCACATATAATGAATCTAAGACACCTTGCATCAGTAACTATAACTCATTATCATTTTCATACAGACCAATTTACAATAGCTTAGCTTATCCTTTATCCAAATCTAGGCACACCTTGGTCAGGTGACACTCTCAGAAGTATTTCATCCCTTGCTTGCTATTTTATAACCCTTTAGTGTCAACACACTCAACTCTTATATCTATCTCACGATATTTCATAACTTCGATGTTGATCCACTTATCTCATTTCTCTTTCATGAGTCACTTTACTCCTATTTCAGCTTCATCCCCCTCGCTAACAATGTCTCATATTTATTGTAGCCTTATACCATTGTAGGCCCTCTTCATCTCAATGTAAGGGTGAATGACCACCTTTTTGTCATACAATGCCTCATACCACATTCTAATGAGGCCATTATAAATCTCAATTGTATTGCCTGAGATAAATTTGAATTATACCTCAATCTCATCTTCCTATGAACTCAAAAACACGAGCTTCAAGCATATTCCTAATAGTTAAAACTGTTGATAGTTCAAACACTTAATCATTTACTTCTACTTGCTTAGCCACTGAATACTATTTCAGCATATTCCTACTAGAAAATTTAGCTTAGGCTATCACTTGTGCTCTCTCTATTTATTTCTTCGTTCATTTATCTATATCGATTTTTTTTCAGCCACCATGTAGCAATTTCCAAATCAAACTCAATTTGATTTTGTTTCTAATTCCTTAATAAGATCCACAATTTCCAAATTCTCAAATAGGGCTTTGCTAATCCTTCCCATGTAAAACTGATCTTAAATTCAATAGCTAAGAGTACTTTGATTTGCCCAAGTTCATCTCAATATTCTATATTTTCCATTGCACTTGGCTTTGATAACCTCAAAATCTAAAACTATGATACTCTACCATTGAATTTTGCTATTCAATGTACTTAATTGCAACACTAGCTTTATTAGGAAATACTTATTTGCTTAATCAAAATCTTTCAGTAGCTCTATTCATTGTCTTAGCCTTACTTTTAGTTCTTTAAAACTCCATAATTTCTTCAAAGTTACAAGATTTGTACAATCCAGAAATGACTATGCACATTTGATGTCTCCAAGACGTCAAAGTAGTTATTATCATGGCACTTCTAAACCATGCATCAAAATCAACTCATAAGAACTTAATTGTCTCATGCATACCAAAACCACTTTATACCATCGCAACAGATTATATCTTAATCTCTGATGTGAAATTTCATTATATGTTGTTTGATTTGAATATATCTTAATCTCTGATGTGAAATTTCATTATATGCTGCTTAATCTTCAAATCCAAATGACATATTTCACATTGAGGCTAGAGTTTACACCCTTTATCATTCATATGGTTTACACACTTTTTCCTTAAATGTTCAAAAGTATTTTTCTTAATTGTTTGAATACATTCAAGATCTCATCCATGACCTTCATCACTTACTAATTTGATCTCACTTGGGTCACTTAGATTCCCAGCTTCATGAAAATGTTGGGGTATTGATAACTTCAACAGATATAAGCCCAAGTTTCCTTGTACCTAAAACTTAATTCCCACAATTCCTTAAGTGACTAATTCCTCAATGGAGGTAATATTATCTCATGTCATTTTCAGTTTTTCATTTAACTTCTTGTCTCTAATGATTTTCTCTTTCCATTCGATTTTCTTTAATTTACATCAACTTATTCAAATGCCTATTCATTCGCACTTGTTCCTTTACACATTTCAATTCATTTGAATATTGCACTTTGTGCATTGGTAACACGTTCCTCATATTCAATTTGTATCTCCTAAATATATATGCACAGAATATAATGAAACCTAAATGCTCTTCACGTTAGCAGTAGTGTCACCACCAATTGAATAATCTAATCACATAATTGGATACTTTACATCAAACCAAAATGCATACACTTTCGGTTGCATACACCACTTCTTAGGCTTGAATCTCTGGTTAGGATTCAACCTATTAATCACCTTTGAGTTTTTAACTACTCATTTCTGATTGTTCCCTCATTGCTCATTCTTAATTTGAATAATTGGTTTACTGAAACCATCTCCATGAAATTCTTCTTTAGAAGAAGATTTCTATATACTATCCTCAATATCATTCCATCATTTTCCATAAATGTCTTTTAAGAAAACTTACCAATTAATAGCTTTCATTCGGGATACTGCAATCTCATTTGATTCAGGGCAACAATTTTTTTTTTTCATTTGTCTCTGTCTTTGATTATGGGGATTGTGCCATGATTGTTCCCTTCTTCTTTTTCACAAAATTCATTACTCATAGCATCATCATTAACAACCTCATTCTATCATTTATTGATCACAATCAACACTTTCATGTATTGCTCTAATTCATCATAACTTTGAACTATGGGCACTATGACTAGCACTACCCAATAAGTCTTAGATGGCTTCCTATATTATCCTACACATATCACACATATATGCCCAATATTCTCACTTGTCATAATAATCCCATTATCAAAAAGTACACATGATAACAACTAGCTTAACTTTGGGAAGGGCTTCCTCTTACCTCTTTCTCATTTTTGGATAAACCCTATCTTATAAGCATTTCTAACTTTCTCCTTACTACACATCAATCATCTCTTGTGAAGCTAATTTTGTCTATCTCATTCCCTTTTTTCTCTTTTCTTCTTTTCTATCCTATCTTCCAATCATCACCCATTTTATCCTTCATAAGAATATCCATGATCACTTCAGAATATCTTATGCATAATCATTACGAGGTTCTAGTCTCAAATTCCACAAACATATTCTTATACCGAATCATAACTTCTACCACAACAATCACACAACCATTCTATGTCCAAGTTCAACCTTTCAAGGTCATATGAAAATTTATTTCCTTTCGACTTAGCTTGAACACTTAATCTCATTATTTCTACTTATATCCTTATTTTCCTCAAATAATCTATGACAATACATTTACATTTATATCATAATCGAGGACATATCCTCATTGTACAAATTTGGTGTCATATTAAGTAATACATCCACTAATATGATTGTGTTAACTCGTTGTCTATCATATCCAATCATATACAATTTCTTGTTTGCAAATGTCCACAACTTTCATTATCTCATATTCTGTCACATCATCATCTTTCTCATTATCTTAATCAACTTAAACACTTAACACATGCTCATGCGTGTGACTCATACTCATGTGACTCAGACTAGGGATCAGTCGTTACCGTTTGCTATGACATGACTAAAATGCATATATCATGACACATATTTCAGAATGCCCATGTAAGATTGTACTTCTGGGCTCTGATACTAACCAATGTAGCACCCCACTCTCATAAGGCCCAAACTTGATATCGATGGTGATATCCGAGTCCGTGCCTTGCGACGGTGGCATGCTAAAGTACTTAACACATTCAGAAATCGATATAGACTTTTTTTTAAATCTAAAACACAATATGCAAAAATCAGTAATCAAATTGGGCCCATTTCTTTCATAAACATTTTTAGTCCATAATATGATCAATAAAATTTCAACAGCCAATTGGGCTCTTTCACAAATACAAAACACTTGAGTCATTTCGAAAAACAAACTTATACAAAAGTCGCAGAAGATACACTTCAATTCAACATGAGAAAAACACAAATGCAGACACGAACTGATCCCGACCCCTATCCTTTACTGAATGCTGCAAGCATACTCCCGTTGGCCTAACGGGGTATTCTTCTGAACCTAAAAAAATAATTGCAAATTTTAGGTGAGTTTTGTGAGCTCAATGAGCGACCATCATCGATGACTCACCCAAATCACATAACACATAATTCACATTTTACACATTTCACATTATTTCACATTTCACAATCACTATCACCCTTCATATTCAATTCACTTAAAAATTCATACCATGCATATGCCATTTGTGTGAGACTCACTTTCATTCTTATTGTTGTGACTGAGTGCCTGTCACTCATATATACAGAATACTAGCCTGTAGGCTCAGTCGTAACAGAATACTAGCTTATAGGGCTCAATCAGAGAGGCACACTAGCCCATAGGGCTCAGTCGGAGTGGAATACTGGCCCATAGCTGGCCCATAGGACTCAGTCAGAATAGAATCATGGAGCATAGCTCTACGTGAAAGCACTTCATACAGGCAACACAAGTCACAACGCCTTTATATTTCATGCATTCATGAGATAGAATGCATCACTTACATTGCATGCTCTTATTCACTCACAATCATTTATTATCGGACCGTAGTCCGACATTCAACATATAGTTGGGAATTCACACTTAACTTGCATGCAATATCACATTCAGAGTTCACTTAGCAATTACTTTAGTGCACTTAGTTCATCTTATTCACATACAAATAACACTTTAATATCCAAATCACAATCACAATTATCGGACCTCCTGTCCGGAACCCAACATAATCAAACACATTCAGAATTCAATTAATATTAAAAAGGCAAACAGAACAAACAATAGAATGAGACCATCTAGGTCTACTCACAGTATGCTCCAGATTAGTATTTGCTTCCAAATTCTGAGAACACCTGAATGCGAAAACTTGACCAGCATAACCTATTTATGCAAGACGCATAATGCACTCACATCAATAATTACACACGTATAAACATTTATTTATGCACAATGTATAAATAGACTATGTACAATGCATGCTTAATGACAAACCCAGGTACCTTAACGAACTTCATATCATATACTCATACCCATTTCATAACTTGATCACTCATCAATTCCTTAAATCACAATCTCAATCCCTTAGCATTTCAGTCATCAATCCAAAGAACTCACCATATATGGCACACTAGATCTCCTCACACCTTTTTCCAGCAAATATCACTGTTCTAAATCATTTAGCAGTGAACTAATGATGCATGCTTCAGTTTATGCAAAAAAACTACATAAGCATAACAAGCTTACTTGTTTGAAGCTCCAAAATCCTCAACCATCATAAAGCCCTAACTCGCATGTAACTCACGTACCCCATCTGAAAAGTTGACAGAGAGGTTAGGTCTTTCTTGGAATAGAAGAAAGAAATATCCAAGTGGAAGTGAGGACAAACAGAGAAAAGCGAGGTTTAACTTTGGTGAATATTTCCAGAAAAGCTCTGGGTTGGAGGAGCTTTAAAGAAAGAAGTCTCGAGAAAAGATAAAGACAAGGACATCAACTTGTCTTTTTAAGGTAATAAATATCTTAACTTTAGCTAGGACACCTGTCCAATTCTTATCCACTTATCCACTTCCCTTCATTGGAATTCTCTCAAGTATAATTTATACTTAAGTTTATGACTTAGTAAAACCACCGTAATCAAAAGTCATAACCCCTTACTCACTTTCAAATTTTTCCCGTAACACCCTTTCGGGTCTATGGTTCGCATTAAAATCAAAAGGTGGAACTGAGACAATTTTGTCAAACTCTCAGCTAGAACAGTGTTCCTCTATAACACCTCTTTCCACCGATACCAGAATTCACTCTCTTTGGTTCAGTATATTGGAAAATATGCCTCTAGCATTATCGGGTTGTTCACATTCAAAATAATGTATTGTGCCTTACTTCTATTCAAGGACTAACATTTTAAAGTCTCAACCCTAATTGGACTCCTTGATCTTCAACTTTCATGAAGACACAAGGACAGATTTTTTTTAATTGACAAAAGGATCGAAAATAGAACAGAAGATAGGCCCTGCGGAAAAACAAAAGGAACAAAACACAGAAGATAGGAAAACACAGAAGATATCAAAAGATAGATAATGTGTTTCGTCAAAACACAGAAGATAGCAAAACACGGATGATATCAAAAGATAGACGATGTGTTTCGTCAAAACACAGAAGATAGCGAAACACAGACGATATCAAAAGATTGACGATGTGTTTTGTCAAAACATAGAAGATAGTGAAACACAGACGATATCAAAAGATAGACGATGTGTTTCGTCAAAACACAGAAGATATCAAAAGATAGATGATGTGTTTCGTCAAAACAAAGACGATAGCAAAACACAGATGATATCAAAAGATAGATGATGTGTTTCGTCAAAACACAAAAGATGGAGAAACACAGACGATATCAAAAGATAGACGATTTGTTTTGTCAAAACACAGAAAATGACGAAACACAGACGATATCAAAAGATAGACGATGTGATTTGTCAAAACACAGAATATGGCGAAACACAGACGATATCAAAAGATAGACGATGTGTTTCGTCAAAATACAAAAGATAGCGAAATAAAAACGATATCAAAAGATAAACGATGTGTTTCGTCAAAATACAGAAGATAACGAAACTCAAACAATATCAAAAGATAGACGATGTGTTTCGTCAAAACACATAAGAAAGCGCAGAAGATGCAAAACCTAGATGATACAAAACCTAGAAGAAGTGACGTCATCTTCTAGATGATACAAAACCTAGAAGAAGTGACGTCATCACATAGAAGAAGCGAAAGGCAGAAGTTGCAAAACCTAGACGATACAAAACCCAGAAGAAGTGACGTCATCACATAGAGGAAGTGATGTCATCACATAGAAGAAGCGAAAGGCAGAAGATGCAAAACCCATACGATACAAAAGACAGAAGAAGTGTATCATCAAAACACAGAAGATATATAAAACACAGACGATACAAAAGACAGAAGAAGTGTATTATCAAAACACAGAAGATGTTTGTGCACAGTAACACTGAAGGAGTTTGTGCACAGTAACACAGAAGGAGCAAAACTTAGAAGAAGCGGAGCAAAACATAGGAGGAGATGACGTCATCAATGATGTCATCACGGAAGAAGCAAAAACACAGAAGAAGAAAAAAAAGATAGAAGATACAATTTCTAAGAAAACGAATTCCTCTAATCTAGCCTAGATTAAACCAGACTTTCCTTCGAATACAAAACATGGATTTTCTACAATCATTCAATGTCTACACCTAATTCTCAACTTCATGACAACCTTTGAGATTCATAAAGACCGAATTTAAATTCGATGTCTTCATAAAAAATGTAGCCATAGGTTCCTAATTTAATCCTAATAACGAATCTTCTCATTTGGATAACAAGAGAACCGGTTATGGCTAACAAACTGAAGCTCACTTAGTGAACATTTTCCAGATCAATCTACTTCTCATTTTCAATCAAAATCACACTCACAACAATCATACTCGAAAGTTGTCAATGAATGCATGTAAAATTATTATTATTATTATTTATGTGCATGAACATTTACTATTCAATATGTATGTCCGTGCAATCTTATGCATGAGCATGGAATGTGTTTCCTACTTCGTCAGCACTTTCTCTCATCTATAAATTTTGCCTTGACATGGGTGACGGGATGTTACAATTATACTCTCTTTACATTTTTAACAACTTATTTATAATAATGAAATTCTTGATAACTTTAACAAACTAACATATCCCCTTAGTATAAAATACAATTCATGATGGACAACTTAACAGATAAAATTAAAGTATAATTAAAACAAAGGAAGATGAATTAAAGTGATATATGTAAGAGTTTGTCTTCTTATAAGACTTTTTACTTCTTTATGGCCTACCAAGTTTGATCGATGTTTTTATGGTACAAGGAATATGGTTGGTGGTAGTTTTATAGTGTTTTAAAGTGCCCTAGTTAAGCCAATGCCAAAGTTGGTTATACCTTACAACTAAGCAGTTGGTTGTAGTTTAGTGATATAATTATTTAAAGACATTATCTTATATATTTTTAAATATATATGATAAAATTCACGGGATAAATTTGCATTGTAAATTATTAAGTTATGATGAGATCATAAATGTGAGATTCATATTGTATTTATGTATTATCCTTAAATTGTTTCTAGTCAATGTCCTATTAAGATTGAATATTAATAAAGTGTGAAAAGACTAGGGCACATTATATTGTTTTTCTTATGAAAGAAATAGTCAAACTCACAAAGTAAAAATATGAAGAAACTTAAACAAATGTGTAGATATTTGCTATAGAACAAATTCTTTAAACTAACACTACATAAGGATTCTATTTTGAACATCATTTGTAAGTGAATAAAAAGTTTTATTATGATAATTGTATAAGTGATCATTTGAATTGAAATCTTTAAAAATCCCATATAGGGACGATTGTTATGTTTTGATACTATTTATAACTTATTCTAGTCAAGGATATCTCAATTGGTAGTCACTGGATATAAAATGAACTATATAAAAGATAGTTGAGTGATTAATATATAATTGATCACCTTAAGTAATTATGAAATGTTTCATTATTCTCAATTAGTATTGATTTGAAAAATATTTGACCAAATTAGAATGACACTATGAAAATAGTTTTCAAATTTTATTAATTAAATTAATTACTAATGGTGGTGAACTAACATGATTGGACTTAAATAAAGTAGACATTAATTCTATGCTATATTTCTAATCAAAATATTATATGATAAAAAGATTGAATTGTATGGAAAAATCTATACACAAAGATTATCCAAAATCACTTTGATATTTCTAAATATCTGGATAGTCATAATTAGTTTCTATATGATAATCGTGAGATAAGAAGAGCTTTTAACAAGTTCAAAAACTAAGTTTTTCAAGTCATTCGAAGCTCTCCATCATCTACTTTCAAGTTCATCTTCTTCCCCCTCTTCACGTGCTCTCCCAGAATAAAGATAAGAGCTAGCACTCTTTAATTTATTTTAGCTATTTCTGGATCAAAGAGTTTGATTCAGTTAGATTCTCTGACCTCTACGTGGATATCATTAGAAACGGTCTCCTTTGGTCGTTGTGGTTTGAGAATTCTGGTACTTCTTTGTATAGACATATGGATCTTAGACTTCGGGAAAGTTCTGGAACAAAAATTTTTTGTTTTCCACACCGCGTGTATCTGATGCACACACCAAGATTTTCCTATAGTAGTATCAGAGCCACTTGTGTCTCGTATAAAGAAGAAATCATAACAAGGTTGATGCTGCCTATTGGTTGTAACGATTATGCATGCTGATTGTGTTGAATTCGAAATCAGTGTAGAGATCTTGTTTTCAAAATTTTCTTATCCAAATTTGCTCATGAGATGTTGGTGAATATGTCTATGGAAGGAAAAAATTTCTCAATGTGATTTGATATGTTTTTGCTAATTTATTCCCTAATGTTCTGGTTGCTGTGTTTATGCACATTACATAAATAGGCATGCTTGTAAATTAGAGAATAAATTATAGAAAAACAATTTTAGGATTTTTTTCACCAACATGTTTCTAAGATGTCATAAATGTCTATGAAGAAGGAAAAATGTTTTCAAGGTGATTGAATATTTATTTGAGAATTTCTTGTGTGCTATTGGGAATGTCTATGTTGAGGAACACAGATTCTAGATTGGCTTAGTTGCTAAGGTTGGTTGAGTTTTTCTTGGAAATAAATTCTAAAGCAATTCGTGGAACATTTTGTGAACATGTTGTAGCCTCTGTAATTTTCTCAATATTTATTGAAATTGTTTGAATGATTTTTTCAAGCAAAAGATAGAGCATGGCAATTTTGAGAAAATTGTTGGAACTGGTTTGTTTGAAATGTTGATTGTGTGTTTTTAGGTTCCAATGCCTTGGATCATTTTTAATGTGATCATAAATATGTTAAATTGATTTTGTATGCATGCCAAACTGATTTGCTTGAAATTGGGTTTCCAAAAATTTTTAGATGTCAAATATGTCATATTAGCATCCCATTAGTATATTCAGTTGTCTTGATTGTTTTGGCCGTCACAAGTTATGTGACAAGTGCTGAAGTAGTCTTGATGAAGTGGAGACTACCTAGAGATACCTAGGGTGATAGTTTGATGTTCTCAAATTATTTGAAAATCTAAGGGATTAATATTGTATTAATCTATTTTGAGTATTTCATGTCTAGTATGACTAGATATGGCACGCATGATACAATTAAAATGTTTAATTGGTACATCAGAGTAGAAGGTATTACACTTGGTATATTGATATTTTGAATTGGAATTGAAAACATACAGATTGATAAATTAGCCGATGCTAACATTAGAAAGCAATTCATTTCAAGAGTTAAATCGAATGTCAAATCTTTAGATGTATAACCCGTCACAATCTATATAGGAAAACCTTGTGAGATAATTGCATTAGAGAATGTATGCTAGGGTTGATTAGGTGGGATGATGGATGAATATGGATATAGATTCGATGTGATTGATGAAATGTCCTAAATCATTCCATATAGTCATTGTGACTATAATCCTACAACTTAGATGAGACCAGAGTATGAAATCCCTCACACATAATATGAAAATTAACGCATTCTATTAATATGGGGAGAACCAGAATTCTTTTAGCGTTAGGGTTGTTGGGTAAACCCAAGCTTGCTCTATACGGATATGTTCGAACCATTGAAACAAGATTTTCATATTAATAGGTCGGTTTTCACTAGAAGCGTTGATTTGTTGAGTAAACTCAAGGTCAACATAGACAGAGGTGCAATTGGGTAGCGTACATCAGATGTATGCGCATGAAGAGTTGATAACCCAATGTGTGTTCATACATCACAAGTTGATAGCACTAGATGATAGTTGCATCTATGATGCAATTGATATAATCGATATCTACCGATTGACCTAAGGTGGCTTGTTGGGTAAACCCAAGGTCATTCTTAGTAATGTCGGATATCGACCCACTAGGACATTTTGTCATAATGTTTCTTGGATTTGTAATGAGGGTTATGGATTCTTTGAAACTAGTGGGAGCCATATGCATGTCATGCAAGTCCTTATGATCATGCATGTAATTCTATTCTAACATTCTTTCTCTCTTTCTCTTTAGGTTGATTGAAGATGTCTTCTAGTGTGAATTTGCGCTCACTTATGGACTCCAACAAATTAACTGGACCCAATTTTCTCGATTGGCTGAGGAATCTGAGAATTGTTCTCAGATCTGAGGAACTGGGCTATGTCCTAGATGTTCCACTTCCTGATCCACCTGCTGTTGATGCTTCTGATGAGGATCAGAAAGTATATCGTAAGCATCTCAAAGATAGTGACATGGCTACCTGTATTATGCTCGCCTCTATGTCACCAGAGCTGCAGAAGCAGCATGAGTCTATGGATGCTAATACCATAGTGTTTCATCTTAGAGAGCTTTTTGATGAGCAAGCTCGGTCTGAAAGGTTCGAGACCTCGAGGCTACTCTTCACTACTAAGATGACTCCAGGTTCATC
>JANKYF010000009.1:39740944-39753651 GCA_029829435.1 Erythroxylum hondense
GTACCCCGAAAAATTCCAGAAAAATTCCTGAAATTCCCTAAAAATATGAAACACACAAAAATCCACTCCAATTAATTTTTCAAACACAAATAACACATTTTTCACAATAAACACAGATGCCGGGAAAATGTCATGAAGGCATGTACAATCATGTGCATGTGCAAAAATTTCAATTTATGTGCATATGGAGGCCTTCTTATGCATAAACATGCCGAGACCAATTTATACACTCCTAACCCGTCCCAATTGACCAATTTACCCTTCCCATCGGTGATGGGATGTTACACTAAACCGCCATATTCCCGGGGAAGGACAATCTCACTCCATTTAACCTTTGCACCTTTACACTCCGCATGCTGGCCATTCCACAAAAATGCTTTGAATATCCGCTCCATATCCTTAATCACTCTCTTAGGGATGACAACATGAGCAGCCAAGTGCACGCTCATGCTATTCAGGAAGGAGATAATGAGGCTAACTCTGGCGGCATATGAAAGGAACAGATTCTGCCATGCATTGATTCGACTCTTCAGATTTTCTAGCAAAGGCGCGAAATCATAATACCTAGGCTTACCTGAGGTGATAGGAACGCCTAGATACCTGAAAGGGGTGCTGTGAAGGGGTAACCCGGCCAAGCGACTAAGCTCCTTGCGGTTATGAACATCCGAGGAAATAAACAAGGCACTCTTCTGGGAGTTCATTTGCAGCCCAGACCAGTGAGAGAAGGTGTCCATCAAGCTCAGCAACATAGTTAGCACATGGGGCTCAGCCTTGCCTAGTAGGATCACATCATCCGCATACATAAGGTGAGACAACTTCAATTCTTGACATTGGTAATGGTACTTATATAATCCATTGCATTGGACCAAAGTGGATAATAATCCAGACAGCCCCTCCATAGCAAGCGTGAATAAGTATGGGGATAGAGGATCCCCTTGCCTTATCCCACGTTGAGGCTTAAAGGGCAGCGTAGGAAGGCCATTTACGAGAACACTCAAAGACAACGTTTGGATACACTGCGAAATCCACCGACAAAACCTCTGGGGCAGCCCAATGCGCAGCATACAACCCAGCAAGTAATCCCAATCCACAGTATCAAAAGCTTTATATAGATCAATACGTAAGGCACAGCTTTGGATCCTTTTCCCAGTATGGTAATCCCCCAGCAGCTCCCGAAGTAACAAGACATTATCCCCTATATTCCTATATAGAAGGAAGGCCTGTTGAGCTTTGCCAATGACCTCACCCAAAACCCTTTTCAAACGCTCCGCTAAGAGGGAAGTGATGATCTTATAGACGGTAGTACAACACGAAATAGGTCAAAAATTCGTAATTCTGTCAGGATGATCCTTCTTAGGAATTAAGGAGATATAGGAGTGGTTGATCTCACGCAGGAGATGACCAGAGGAAAAGAACTCAAGCACAGCCTCTGTTACCAGTTGACCCGTAATGTCCCACGTTTGCTGGAAAAACCGAGTCGAAAACCCATCGGGCTCGGGAGCTTTGGAGCTATTCATGCGAAACAATACCTCCTTCACTTGTTGAGCCGTGAAAGGGGTAGTGAGCGAATCCAAACGGTCTTGAATAAGAGTATTATGCAGCACATTCCGAACCCCGAAGCCTTCCCGCCGCTCCATAGAACTACGACTCATAAGCTGAACAAAGAAATCACGGACATGCGCTGACACCTCAGCATGACCACGTCGAATGATGCCCTCCGAATCAAACAATTCAGAAATGGTGTTAATATTCCTCCGAGCCAGTATAGCAGCATGGAAAAACTTTGTGTTGTGGTCTCCTTCCCTCAACCAAGTTTGTCTAGCCTTTTGTCGAAGGATAGAGTCATTCAGAACTAAAGCCTCCTAGTATTTATGCAAGGCATCAGATTCAAGTAACCGAAGGCAGGGGTTATGAGGCTCTCTATAACACTGCTGTTGCAAATCAGCTAAATGCACTCTTAATTCCTGAAGCCTACTGAATCTCTGCTGACTAAACAGTTTGATCGCTCTTTTAACAAGCCTGAGTTTCTGCATCAACTGAAAGCCCTTAAAGCCCTGAATCTCTATCCTCCAAACCTGTGCAATCAAGACCAGAAATCCCTCAACCTGCAGCAAGCCATTGAAGAATCGAAAGGGGGCACTAGGTCTGGCGGGAAACTCCTGGTGGTGAATGATAATTGGCGTGTGGTCCGAGAAGACCAGGTCGCCGAATTCCGCTGCGTCAAAAGGGAAAGAGCGTAGCCAATGCGGATTCACCAGCGCTCTATCAAGCTTCTTCCGAATGAGCATACTAACTTGTTGCTTGTTTTCTCAAGTAAACCATCTACCACTACCTCGAAGATCCTCCACCACAAAGAAGCAATCGTACTAAAAGAGCTCCAACATGGACAAATCAATTCCAGATGTAATGCTGAAATTATGCAAGCGTTGATGCTGAATTTATGAGGCTAAAATTAGGCAAGGATAATAGCTCCATTTATGGTCATATAATTCATTCCTTATTAGCAACACTGATGTATTATTTAAATCGTTGAAAAGCATAACATTGGCATGAATGAAATCAATTCCTCTCTATTCTGCAATTCTAAATTCTGTCCAACCTCCTTTTCACCGTGGTGTCCGGTCTTGACATCAAAACCCCCAGTTCTTGTGAGTTTGAGACTACTCTAAAGTCTCTTGAGATACAACTATTGTATCAGTGACAGACTTCTTCTCATAACTGATGGGATCAACCTTTTGGAACAAGGATGTTAGCAGGAGCCATTTCACAGGAGAGTAAGGCAACTTTGGTTACTCCCTTCTCCTTGCATGATATCTAATCAATATTTACACAATTACATCTTCACCTTAGTAATGGAAGGCTTGTCTAGACTCATCTGCTCACTTACATCTTCTAATGGTAACTTTAAGCGCCAGCAGAAATGTCTTGATTTTCATCTCACACAGTTATCCTTTACAGATGACCTTAGTTTATTCCGTGTTGTGGATCTAGCCTCTATAACTATCCTTACGAATGCTCTGATGACTTTCTAGAAATGGTCTGACTTACAGATAAACATGGAGAAGAGCAGTCTAATTGTTTCAGGCGATGCTCGCAACTCTAATGATCTTAGCAGAGCTACAAAGTTGCGCCTTCACCCGCCGGTTATCAAATATCTGGGGGTAACAATTTCTCCCTCTAAGCTAAAGTTTGTGGATTGCATTTCTTTCTTAGATTAAAAAGCAAAGTCCTCTCCTGGCAAAATTGTTCTCTCCTATACAGGAAGAATCACCCTCATTGTTTATATTACGAGAGTAAGAATTTACAATGGACCTACGAGCCCATACGAGAAGGAAAGTTAGACTACATACAAGGTTAAATGAGGTTCCATCCTAAAATCAATTGGTGATAGGTGGAGTAGTCCACTAGACTTATATACTAGCCTTCTTTCCTCTCTTTCTCCAATGTGGGACAAACTCTCATTTTATATTTCAACACACCCCTCTCACGTGTGGATCTAACACGTGACATAATCTATCATTTTGAGGGGTTAACGACTAACATAAGAGCAACCTGCTCTAATACTATCTTGGTAATGTAATTTCCGTATATTTACACTTACAATAAAAACTTCGTTACATGTGAGTTTATAGGCATTACAAGGATCAATCACATTACTGCAATTGATTCTGTTTCTTCTCCTAAGGCAAGATTACAGGGATTCCACAATTACAGGATTTGACTAGATCACGTAATTAACGTGATTTACTTTCCTAACACTGAGCAGTCTTCACACCTACTAGTTAGCTCATATGAGTTTGCCTCGTAAGATCATCAAAGAAATTGATTGTCTTCTCAAAGTACTCCTATAGTCTAGTGGTTGCGATTCAGGGAGGAAGGCAAAAGTCAAGTGGAGTGATATTACTCCTCCGAAGATGCTCGGAGAACTTAACATCCAATCAACGGTGATCATAAAAAGTCTTACTTGGGATTTTACGTAAAAAGAAGATACCGCTCGAGCTCAAAAATAAATTTTATTATTTAATGATTAAATGGTACAAAAGTGGAGTGTTAATATTAATAAAAGATTAAGAAATATAAGATTTAGCTGATTCAAATATATTAAAAAGGTATATATAATGAAAAGAAAAAAAGATTGGGCTAACAAAATATAAGTAAAAAAAAAGAAGGAGAAAGGTTTAAATGACCTGAAGGAAGGTGATTTAGAATAATAAAATAAAAGTGATTGAGAATAATAAAATTTTACTGAAAATTACCAAAGAAGTGACCCTTATTATAATATTTTAGCGTACAATCATACCAGCAAAAGACCACACATAAAAAATAGATCCTCTCTTTCTCATCTTTTAAATATTGTCTTTTGATTTCTATTTCTTTTTGTCTAAATATTTTTAATATACATTAATTGATATTTAACCTAACGTGCATATGGATCAATAATGATATTTAATAGCCAGGTAGGTTGACAGAACGAAGAGCGTACTCCGTAACTGTGGCAGGAGTCATGGATGCGGATGGAACTCTACATGGGCTCACAAACAAAGATTATGCTACCTCGTCTAGCTTCCATGAAGAGACGACGAAGAGCTCATGCGAAGAGAAGAGCAGCGGAGAAGATGAAGGAACCAGAACTGTTCCATTTTATAAGCTCTTTGCATTTGCTGATTGCATGGACGTCTTGTTGATGGTAGTTGGGTCGTTTTCTGCTTTTGCTAGTGGGTTATCAATGCCTCTTGTAACGATTTTGTTTGGACAAATGACTGATGCTTTTGGGCAAATCCAGAAAGAATATGTGCTACATGCAGTTTCCGAGGTATATGATACATCAAATACTGATAAAGGTTCATTAGTAACATGTAATATTCTATCGAGACAAGCTTAAGTAATAAGTTTAATGACTTTAATCATGTATTTATTGGTGTTGTAGGTGTGCATTAAAGCTGTCTACTTGGCTGTTGCGTCTGGTGTATCATCATTTCTACGTAAGTAAAAAGCTAAGCATCACTAACAGATCATGCTGAGACTATCAAAATTTTCCAAGCAATATAGTATATCAGAAATCTGTGATGTTTTCTTTCGTGTCAGAGGTGTCTTGTTGGATGATCACTGGAGAGAGACAAGCTGCAAGACTAAGGGGTTTGTATTTCGAAGCTATACTGAGACAGGAAGTTGGTTTCTTTGATAGAGAAACAAGCACCGGAGAGTTTGTTGGTATAGCGTCAGGTGACACGATTTCCATTCAAGAAGCCATGGGCGAGAAGGTACTTGAAAAACTCTACCGGCTAGCTAGAACTAAACTCTCCTGCGGAGCAGGAATTATCAAAATACCCACATGATCCATGATTAATCCACTGCTTAATAAAAACTTATCTCATGCAGGTTGGAAAATTCCTGCAGTTGGTATCAGCATTTGTTGGAGGGTTTGCAGTAGCATTTATTGAAGGGTGGCTTCTGGCACTTGTCATGACAGCATCCATTCCCTTGATTGTGCTAGCTGGTGCATCCATGTCCATCGTGATGTCTAGGATGGCCTCTTCAGGGCAGAAGGCTTATGAGAAAGCAGCAAATGTAGTTGAGCAATCAATTGCCTCAATCAGAACCGTACGTTAAATGCCCAAAATCATGCGTGTCCTGGAAGTATTGCTTTTACAGGAAGTAAATACTTATTGTTTGACTGTAATGGCAGGTTCAATCATTTACAGGGGAGAAGCAAGCCATCGAAAGTTACAAGAAGTTTCTCATGAATGCCCATAGATCAGTAGTTCGTGAAGGTTTTGCATCAGGATTGGGTCTTGGTTTGGCTTTATCAGTAACTTTCTGCATCTACTCATTATCAGTCTGGTTTGGTGCAAAGATGATAACCGAAAAGGGTTATACTGGTGGTAAAGTGCTTAACGTGATTAATGCTGTTTTGACTGGATCCCTGTGAGTTCCAACCTAAGCCAAATAGTGCAAACCCTTCTTGGAAGAAGAGTGCTTGCATTTGATATCTTGTTTGATGATATGACATATTTTAGCTTAATAGGCCTGTCCATATTTCAGGTCTCTAGGACAGGCATCCCCCTGCTTGACTTCATTTGCTGCAGGTCAATCTGCAGCTTATAAGATGTTGGAGACCATAAACAGAAGATCGGAGATAGATGCTTGTGACCCAAATGGAAGAATATTAAACGACATACGCGGAGAGATAAAGTTGAAGGATGTTTATTTCAGTTACCCTGCCAGACCTCATGAGCAAATATTTAGGGGATTTTCTCTTTACATTCCAAGTGGCAAAACAACAGCTTTGGTTGGTCAAAGCGGTAGTGGAAAGTCAACTGTCATCAGTTTGATCGAGAGATTTTATGATCCACTAGCTGGTGAAATTTTGATTGATGGGATTAATCTCAAAGAGTTCCAACTTCGATGGATTAGACAAAAGATCGGTCTTGTTAGCCAGGAACCAGTGTTGTTTACATGCAGTCTTAAGGATAATGTTTGTTATGGAAAAGATGGTGCAACAATTGAAGAGATAAGGGTTGCCTTAGAACTTGCCAATGCTGCAAAGTTCATCGATAAACTGCCTCAGGTTCTTCTGTTACTTAATTATAACTTTGTATATCTTTCTTTGGTGTTCTATCAACTGTTCATTTCATTTGATCGTTTTGATTTTCCATCCAGGGATTGGAAACCATGGTTGGCGAGCACGGGACTCAACTTTCTGGTGGACAGAAGCAGAGAATTGCAATAGCTAGAGCAATTTTAAAAGACCCAAGAATACTACTTTTAGATGAAGCCACAAGTGCACTTGATTCAGAATCAGAGAGGGTTGTTCAGGAAGCATTAGACAGGATCATGGTCACTCGTACAACTCTAATTGTTGCCCATCGACTAAGCACTGTGAGAAATGCTGACATGATTGCAGTCATTCACCATGGAAAGATGGTTGAAAAAGGTTCCTACATTTCTTCCCTTGTACTCTCAATTCAACTTGCTAAGAAAGAAAAAATGAGAATTGATTTATGTTTGATTAGGTGTGCATTCGGAACTAATCAAGAATCCTGAAGGAGCATACTCCCATCTAATAAGCTTGCAACAGTTAAATACGGAGATGGAACTAAATGCAATCGAGCATAAAGAATCAGATCTTGATTCTGAGTCATTCAGACATTCAAGTAAAAGATTTTCTTTAAGACAGTCCATAAGTAGGGGATCATCTGAAGTAGGCAATAGTAGTCGACATTCATTGACAGATTTACCTCCTGGAATTAAAATTTCCTATAACAATCCAAAAAGACCTGAAGCTCTACATCAAGAACAAACTCAAGAGATCCCACTCTGTCGGCTTGCAGCTCTCAACAAGCCTGAAATTCCAGTGCTTATAGGTGGAACGATATTTGCTATGGTCAATGGGCTGATATATCCCATTTTCGGACTATTTCTCTCCAGAGTGATTAAAACATTTTATGAAACACCTCATGAATTGTTGCAGGATTCGAAGTTCTGGGCAAAAATGTTTTTGATCCTAGGAGCAGTAAACTTACTGGTATCTCCACTGCAGTCGTATCTATTTTCTGTTGCTGGCGGCAAGCTAATACAACGAATTCGATGCATTTGTTTCGAGAAAGTTGTCCACATGGAAATTGCCTGGTTTGATGAGCCTGAACATTCAAGTGGTGTAATTGCTGCTAGGCTCTCAAGAAATGCATCTACAATGAGGGCTTTGGTTGGGGACACACTTGCTCTTATTGTTCAAAACAGTGCTTCAATAGTATCAGCTTTGATCTTTGCCTTTGTTGCAAGCTGGCAATTGTCGATTATTATCCTTGCTCTCCTTCCCCTGGTAGGAGTCAGTGGATATGTTCAACTAAAGTTCTTGAAGGGGTTTAGTGGAAATACAAAGGTATGTTCCATCATTTAATGTTATGTCGTCATATGCAAAAGTACTAATCCAAACATAAACTGAATTGTTGTAGATGATGTATGAGGAAGCAAGTCAAGTTGCAAGTGACGCAGTGGCGAGTATAAGAACCGTGGCCTCCTTTTGTGCGGAAGAGAAGGTGATTAAACTATACAAAAGAAAATCTGAAGAACCTATGAAGGCAGGAATGAGACATGGGGTATTTAGTGGGATAGGATTTGGATCAGCATTCCTATTACTGTTTTTATTCTATGCAGCCACTTTTTATGCAGCAGGTCAACTGTGCACTCATGGAATGGCTACACTACAAGATGTTTTTCAAGTGAGCAGATTTTCTTTGGCCACCAATATTTTCTTGCAATATACTTTTGAGTGATGATAGAATGAATTTGATTTTTTCACTTTTCAGGTGTTCTTTGCTTTGACCATGGCAGCTACTGCAATTTCTCAATCAAGCTCCTTTGCTCCTGATTCTTCCAAAGCAAAAGCTGCGGCTGTCTCCATATTTTCAATTTTAGACAAAAAATCAAATATCAACTCGAATGACGAGTCAGGAATGACGTTGGAGTTTGTGAAAGGAGACATTGAAATTCGTCATCTGAACTTCAAGTATCCTTCTAGACCAGAAGTTCAAATTTTTCAAGACCTTAACTTGGTTTTTCAATCTGGCAAGGTAATTTAGCTTGGCATTTCAGTATCAAAACAAGAATCAAAACGTCATATTCTGAATTTACGCCTTTGTATTGATCTTATTCCTTCAGACTGTTGCACTGGTTGGAGAAAGTGGAAGTGGGAAATCGACGGTAATCTCATTGTTACAGAGATTTTATGATCCTGACTCGGGTTATATAACTCTTGATGGGATAGAAATTCAAAAATTCCAATTAAAATGGTTGAGACAGCAGATGGGACTAGTCAGCCAAGAACCTGTTTTGTTCAATGATACAATCCGTGCCAACATTGCATATGGAAAAGGAGGAGATGCAACTGAAGCTGAAATTTTAGTCGCATCAGAATTGGCCAATGCTCACCAGTTCATCAGCGCCATACAACAGGTTAGCCTACAAGACTTTCATTGTATTCCAAATCATTACTTTCCATTCCGTTCTTTATTATAGTCTGCAGAACTGAATTAGACGAAAAAACACAGGGGTATGAGACAATAGTAGGAGAGCGAGGAATTCAACTCTCTGGTGGGCAGAAACAAAGAGTAGCCATAGCCCGAGCCATAGTGAAAGATCCAAAAATATTGTTACTAGACGAGGCAACAAGTGCATTAGATGCAGAATCTGAAAAATTGGTTCAAGATGCTTTAGACAGAGTCAAGGTGGATAGGACTACAATTGTTGTAGCCCACAGATTATCTACTATAAAGAATGCAGATGTGATTGCTGTTTTGAAAAATGGGGTTATAATAGAGAAAGGCAAGCACGAGACCTTGATGAAAATCAAGGATGGATACTATTCCTCCTTGGTGGCACTTCATACGAGTGCTTCATCTTAACTAGTTACTGGTTTCTTTAACGTGAAACCAGTAACTAGTTTTAATGTCAAAATAATTCATCCTCTTGATGTTGCTCAGTTGCTACTTTTGCCTTTTCATTTTGTGACTTGCAAATCTTCTTCATATGCCCAATTTGTCCACATTTTCTGCATTTGATATTAGGCCTCCACCAACATTTTCTTTATGGGTGATTTGTTTTTTTTGCAATGTAGGCATGGTGGATATGAATCATCATTGTTTCTGTTGTTGTTGTTGTTGTTGTTGTTGTCGATCTTGTTGAAACTCTTGTTTTTGTCTCTTTCTGAATTTTTTCTTTTTGCTAGCAGAGCACCTTCAATGGTTCCTTCTTCTCTCATCATCCTTCTTTGTTCTTGTACCTGTAGCGTATTTACTAATTCTGCCAAAGACATGCTTGATAGATCCTTAGCTTCTTTCAATGTAGAAATTTTAGATTCATATTTTTCAATTAAGGTTACAAGAAATTTTTATATTCTTTCTTTAGAAAAATCCTTACCTAATAACCTCACTTTGTTTACCATGCCGAGCAACTTGTCGGAGTATTCTTTAATGGTTTATGACTCTTTTATCTTCAACATTTCAAATTCTTTTATCAAGTTGAGCACTTGCATGTTTTTTGTTTTTTCATTGCCTTGGTATTCATTTTTTAGGTAATTCTAGATATCCTTTATCGACTCTAGATTCATAATTCTTATGAATACAACATTTGAAATAGGAAAAAAACCAGCAGGCTTTGGCTTTAGACTTCCTAATTTTCCTTTCTTTGTGCATCTTGATTCGAGTCATTGTAGGATTTGTTGTTAATGGAATCACTTCATAGTCTTCCTCCATCGCTTCCCAAACATGCATAGCATTAAGATGAGTTTTCATTTGAACAACCCAAACTTGATAGTTTTCACCATCAAAAATTGGTGGTACACTTTGAGACAGTTGTGTTTCAATCTCCATTATTTGAAGATGGTTGTAATTCTTCTTGTAATTTTGGGTTATAAATCAGGTTTGTGTTTTGGTTTTGCTCATCTCATAGGTCCCTCAAGACAAATGCTCTGATACCATTTTGTTGGTTTTTGAAAGCCAGAGGACGAACAATAAAAATGAAGAAGCTAAAAAGGACACAAGCTTTTATGTTTTCTGAAAAAACCACACATTTGTTTAATGCACTGCACAGTTTATATAGAGCTGAAAATATAAGAATCAAATAAAATAATTTGTTGATATCCAGTTAGATATCAACTAACTATTTTAAACAAGGAATAAAACACTAAATATTTGGTCCATTGACCAATTATTCTACAGCAATTATCTAAGGCACGTTTTCAACAGATGTCTATACATGAGAATGTGAATAACAAAATACAAGGCAATGACAACGTTTTAGCAAACATCAACATCTTTAGATAAAGCAGTGACAATGTTTAAACACAAATAACATACAAGGAGTTTGACAAAAATGGGATAAATGCAGATCACGCCTTACCCCATTCACCCAACCCTACCAAATTAAGGACTAGGTGATTGACAATCTCTGATTTTGGAAGAGGTGCTTCAACCGATTGATGATTTACAAGGTAAGCTCTTAAATGTCCTCCCACCTTGTGGATCCGAAGCTATTCTCCTGTTTGTTGGAGTGTTCAGAGCTAGCAGACGTGTGCTACACATCTAAAGAGGAAGAATTCCACTTTTCCAGGTACTTACTAGCAAAGTTTATCAATCTACTCTTTCAAGCGATAGTTAGCCCCTTATGTATATTAATGGATTCTCCACGATGAGGTTAGATTAGGGCAAACTTTTTCTGACCTAATAGAATATAGTAGTTTTTCTATGATTACACTGATTAAGGAGCATAGAACCTAATTTCTGGAATGTGCAATGTTATGAAAACATTTAATGTTTCTGTCTCGCCACATCTCCTTGATGGAGGAGGCGAAGGAGATGACATAAATCTATTTGTTGTAGCTAGGAGTATGACTCAGCTTCAGAAGCCAATCAAGAGTTTCTGTGAAGGCTGTACCTGCAATAGAAATACGACACATCTTCTGAATCTTTTCCCATATAAACTGGGAAAAGGGTCAGCGAAAAAAAAGGTTGATTTCCCAGTTTAGCAAAAAAAAAGGTGATTCCTTGATTCTTCCTTTATCTCACAAAAAACACAAATAGAATTGGAAATAGTATAATGCATTCTGTCCATTGTGCTTAGCTTGTTTAGCACAATAAGCCATAGAAGAATGGAGTAGCTAGACAAAAGTGACTCGTGCCAAATGATAAGAAATCATATCTGCCTTGAATTTTTTTTTTCTACCACTTTCTAAATTTCGCAATGTTTAAGTGTTTGGAGGAAGATTGAAACATTGGAATATGTCCTCTTTATCTAAGTTAGGTTGGTAGTTAGGAGTCAAGTATTGCAATTCTGATGGAATGTTCCATTAGCCCCTTAGCATGATAGAATTAAATTTTGAGTTGATAGGAAATATGTTCCAAAACTGAAGAGCTTGAGGAGATCTAATTAGGGAGCCTTTACCTGTCCAATTATCAAACCATAAAGAGGCCTTTTTACCATTTCCAACCTTACAAAATATCGAAGGTTTTAAGATGGGTCTTAGCTTCAAGAGTTGAATCAAGGGCTAAAAGGACGATTTTTATAGGAATAGACCAAAGGTAGATCCTTTCAGGATATAGCTATTGTCGGACCCCATTCCCGAAGCCCGACTCTTGAACCGCAACATATGAAACTTAATCATCTTGCCTTGTAGGTCTCATTTCATTTAACCCAAATTTCAATGTGATTTCTCTTGTAATTCATAGTCTTTAAGACTCTTGCTTAATTTAAGACGAGAATCGCTTCAATCGGAGTTATATAACTTAAGATATGCTCCAAAGACCTAAAAGAGTTCATGCCTGACACATGCTCTCCCAACTGATCTCTCACTTCCCTCAATGCAAACTTCTCCAATTGACTCCAATTGATACCAATTTCTGTAGCAAGAAAGATACATGTCTTATAAAACTAATGGTTCAAGCCTCACCTCAATTGGAGGCCGGGTGAGGGAATTTTGCCCTAAAGAGTAGACCATGCTCACTTCCAAAACCCGAATGAAACTCTTTTGGCGCGATTCTCATAACTTTTAATCTAGAGGTCGGATTGTGTTCATTCTTTCACCATTTGAAAGTAGACATCTAGATCTACAACTCTCATGAAGACCACAAAACGAGATTCGGCCTCTAACTATGCCCAAAACACTTAACTAACAACTTGAGTTATGCTGGAAACTCGACTTGACAGGACAA
>JANKYF010000009.1:39939094-39949146 GCA_029829435.1 Erythroxylum hondense
AAACTGTAACTGAAGAAGATAAAGTTACATGTAAATACACTTGCTTTCCAGGGCACTATATTTACATAACTCCAACAGTGCTGCCATAGAAATCCACAACTCCCTGCTTCCGCAGCCTATCATACCTCCTCTCTCTTCTCTCGAGAACTCTACGAGGCATTTCCTCTGATCAAGGTATCGAGGACTCCCTACTGGCTCCTACCAATCCTTGGTCAGCTAGTTGATCAATTTGATCACCTAGAGCAGATGACCTATAACAAACAATAACTTCAATCATTTTCTACATTTCTCACGATATTTCAGGCTTAACATTCCTATATGTCTCAACAGATGCCAACCATGCTCTGATACCCCCTAAATGTAGTGCCCCCTTTACCGTAGGGTACACACCGGGACACCTGGAGATCATTCTGGTATATATCCTACGATAATGGTATGCTATGTTTGATCACTACATTAACTTCACATGATATCATAACACTAATCCCTTATAAGCATCAAAAAAATCACAATATTTTGAAAACCAACTTTTTCCTCATTTCATTGCATAAAATTGAATGTCTACACTGTGTCTTTCAACCTTTACCACATGTGCATCATTAAAACCTAGTACAAAAGTACTACCTGAAAGAGGAAAATATATAAAATTTGTCTAAGCCATCCAAAAATCCCAGCTGACTAACCTTTGAGCCATAATTTCTCTTGCTAATTCACAATCCACACGACTAGTAGAGCCTCTCAGTAGCTAGAGTCGTCTCTCGATCCTGAAAAGACAACGTTGCAATTTTGGTGAGCTTTGTGAACTCAATGAGATAACCATCATCGATGTTTCACTCAATTCATGCATCACAATAAATCACATAACATATAATTCATAACTTTTCTTAATGGACACCTATCACATTTACATTTAAGAGCAAATCAATTTTCCGTTTCAAACAATCCACATACTTGCTAAAAATGCATATCAAATGCTCATGAGACTCTTTCCCATTGTTACGTTGTAGTGACCGAGTGCTTAAACTGTCCTGCATCCATTTTGGATACCGAGCTCATTAATAACTTTCCCTTATCCGATATAGGGCTTATTTTACATAGTGAGCCTTAGGCTCTTAATCACTGTCTGAGCTCAAGGCTCTTTTCACATTTTAAGCTTTATGCTTTGATCGGTGGCTATTCTGGTCACAACTGCCATTACTTGATTTTGCACTCATGTATGGAATGCACCTATCACAATTGATCATATTATGAAACATATAGTTCTTCATGTTCACATTTAAGCAGCACTTCAATATACACTCCACATTTCACATTCATCGGACATTCTATCTGGAAATCAACACAATTTAATTCACATCCATTTATCAGTCAAAACATAATTTAAGCAAACAATAATTGAGAGAAACTGTCTAGGTTACTCATAATTTCGGCAATGTCTGGAGGTTGACGTTCCAGTTGCTCCTGTATATCAAATAGCACATACACATCCATCACAATTTGTACAATTATAAGTGTTTAACAATGCACATGTATGTAATAAAATATGTACAATTCATGTTCATGAAAATCCTAGGTATTTATCCATTAGTGTCATCACAAAATCAATCCCATATCAAGACTCTTCTAAGTATAATTTATACTTAGGTTTATACCTCACTAGAACCATTAAAATCACAATTTAAACTCTTCCAGCTGATACCATTAATTTGATTCAATCAATCTCTTTCAATTTAGTATCTAAGGCTATAAAATTTTATGGAGAGATATAAAATGTGCTAAGAATCTATTAGTCCAAGAATCACTTCATTTGGAGGTCGGATGACAAAGTTATGGCTGAAGGAAATCAAACAAGGTTCTGTCCTCAACCATATTGAACCTATTTTTGGACAAAAGGCATAACTTACTCTAGGGATGTCAGATCAAGGTCATTATTAAAGGGTTATAAAGAGGAATTCAATATATAAACCTTTTATGAAGACTTTGAAGTGAGATTTTGTCATCTAAAGGGTTAGAATTGGACCAGACCATAGGGTCAGACGAAACCAGATGAAGGGTCAGATGAATTAGGAAAATTGTCATAACTTTCCCTAGAGATATCGGATTAAGGTGCTCTTTGTTGGTTTGAAAGAGGACTTCAAAATCTACAACTTGATGAAGACCTTAAAGGCAAATTCTATCATCTTTAGGTTCAAAAATGGGACCAGACAAAAGGATCAGAAGAACAGTGTACTAGACAATAAGACATCATCATCAGACGATATGTCCTCACCAGACAATCTTTCCTCACTGGATGAAGCATCCTCACCAGAAAATACGCCCTCACCAAATGATACACCCTCACCAGATAAAGAGTCCTTACAAGATGATACGTCCTCACCAGACGACATGTCATCACCAGACAATACGTCATCACTAGACAATACGTCGTATTCTCCTGAGCATCTTTACTTATAAGGACCATAACTTTTGACTCCGAAATCCAAAAATTCCATACAATATACCATTGGAAAGCTAGAAACCTAAGCTACAACTTTCTAGAAGATAAAATTGTCTAAGTTATCCTAGATTAATCTAGATTTTCCCCTGAACTCAAAACACAATATTTTTCCTATGGAAGACTTGAAAGTTTGCATTTTGCAAACTTGGAATGTCCTGAGCTTAACCATTCTACTACCAATTTGACTTCATTAAACTCTCAAATCTCAACTCAGTAGTGTTTTCGAATTGAAAAATCTCACAATGCACAATCACTAAAATTGTTTCTAGAATACTTAAACCCATGTATTTTCTAACTCCATGGCCTAAAACTCTTCTAAAAAATCCAAAAGGTTCGAAATGATCTTACCTTGATTATTCACCAAATGAAGAGATCTTTGGCTCAATTACAAGCTTTTCTTTTTCTCTTTCTTTTTCTCTTCTTGAACCACTTCAAAATCTCTCTCAAGACTAAGAAATGCTGAAACCCTAGCTCAACTCTTTTCTTTTCTCTCAACCACCAAATTTCTCTTCTTTTTCTTTCTTAATTTCTCTTCTTCTCTCCCAATTCATGGTTCCCCCGCCCCCCTTCTTAAAAAATAAGACTACATTTCTTTCTTCCATTTCTACCCTTAATGATCCCAAAAAGGCCCTTTTACCCTTCCTTATAGGCTTATGTTCTTTTAACCTTAAGTGTCTTACCAAAAACATCCCTTGAACATTCTTATAACTTTTACACTTTATTTCAATCAACCTATATCATATAATCTTTTTAACATCAACATAATAATTAGTTTCCTTAAAATTTCATAAAGACCTCATAATCAATATAAATCATACTTATTCATCAAGAAAAAAGTTTGAGGGCCAACATTTCTCAATATACTCATATTTATACACAATTATACCCGAAACGTCAATGAATGCATGTACAATTGTTTTCATCTGCAAAATTTTACTATTCACGTGTATATGTATGCCACATTATGCAGGAGCATGAAAAATGCATTTCTAAGCTCTCATTAATCACTCATATTTACTATTCTAACCTCCCCACAGGTGATGGGATGTTACACTAACAATAGTTAGGTGATTTAATAGAAACAAGAATTGAATCGGATTGAGAAATTGTGCGAAGAGAGATCTTGCATAGGTTTCCGATAGTTTATTAAAGAACTTTAGAACTAATTGGGGTTTTGGATAGGTTGAGAATTGAGAGATTGCAACCTCCATAATCTGATTAGGGTTTATGATTTAAGGTTAATGGTTATAACGTGAAAGAGAGTAATCAACCCTAAGATAGTCTAGAACTTAAAATCCAATAATTCATAATCAGTTAGGTTAGCCTTAAGGATAGATAAAATTCCCTTTCTCTCAATTGGTAATTTCTTTTGGTTGATTCTTTGGTGTGTTGCAATTTCTTTATAATTAGTATATTTGTATTTGATCCTTAATTTGATTGATTAAATGAAATTCTTATATTAGTCACGTGCAATTACTTACATAGTCCAACAATGCAAGTACTTACATAGGACATCAAGACCTATTTGAATTTCAGCAAGATGAGTCTAGTTTATGGGATTCCAAATGGGGCAAAATCATAGATAAGATAATAGACATGGAAGAGAACCAGAAGAGACTAGAAGAGCAATTTGATCAAGTAATAGAAAATCATACTGCTTCTATTCATAATATGGAGATTCATTTAAGACAACTTTCCCGTAAACTTTCTACGAGATGTGTGGATGACTCTCTAAGCAATATGGAATTATATTAATGAGAGCAATATCAGCCTATCACACTTAGAAATGGGGAAGAACAAGAAGAACCAATGGAAGACCATATTGAACCATATCTCGTAGAAGACTAAGAGACAAGGAAAAAGGATGAAGAAAAGAATGATAACTCTCCCTATTATGCCTTAGATCTTGGTATACCATGCTTGAACATCGATTGGGTAGGTGTCTATGAAGAGAACATCAAGTGACATAAAACATGAATAACGTATTAAAGAATCCAGAGGAGGGTGACTCATTGAAAAAAAGGATGTGTTTGAATCTTTTAAGGAACGAGAGAATGAAAAACAGTTGACAACAAACATCAAGTTTGAAGAAGCTATGGAAGTCTCTGTTTAAGAAGATAAAGAAGAAGAGGACAAGATGGCAAATGAGGAAGAACCAAGAAGAGAACAACTGACCCTCTTATCAGGAAAATTGTTGGATTCTATGGAGATTAAGGGAGCTTTGTTATTCCCTATTTTGTTAACAGTTCACTTGAAAAAAATACATTATTGAGCTTAATTGGTTTTCATGATGTTATCAATATTGTCCTTCTGATTATTTTACATTTTGTAGCTTACTTACAGGCTACAAAACTAATGTTAAATGAAAAAGTTGGAAGCAAACTACTCATAATTGATCCCAACTGAGTTTCTAAGGATAGAGCGTCAAGCTACCAAAGTTAAAAGAAGCACTGCATGGGAGGTAACCCATGGATTGTTAATTCCATGTTATTTTCTTTGACTTTTAGATAGTTTGAATTCCGTAGTTAGGTTATATCATTTCCAAATAAGGTCAGGAAGGTTGACTTGAGTTAGATGATTGAGGAAGTAATAAAAAAAAGAGGTGAAAGTGCTATAAAGAGTTAGGAAGTGATCTCGAGAACGTGTAAAAGGTAAAAAGAAGAAAAAAAATCAAAAATTGCTGAAAATATTACAGGCCATGATTGTGGCCTACAGCAAGGCATTATAGGCACGTATTTTTTAGTATTTTTCTTGCAAAATTGCCCTCCTCTCACCTATAAATTCAATTCTAACCTCATTTCATCCATCACTTTCATTTAGACTCTCTCTCTCTACATATAATACATTCAAAGTCTCACTTCTCTCTACTTACACGCAACTCCCTTAATCTTGTAACTCTTGCACACTCCCATTCTTAATGGGGCCACGGATCAAGAAAAATGTTAAGCGTACCGAATCCAAAGGGAAATCCCAAGTATCAGGCTGAGGCAAAAGTGATAAGGCAGCAGATTAGGAAATGCCTTTCTCGATCTTCTTAAATGACAAAGGTAACCTTTTTCACTCCCTTCGTAATAAACAAATTATAGTTCCCAAGGATTTTCTTTTTGAGACTTTAGATAAACTAGAATTAAGAGACAAGGTCGAGAACTTGGTAAAGAGAATTCAATGGGGATAGTTTATTCATTTTCAATATCCAGTTTACGAAGAACTAACCCTAAAATTTTTAACATTCCTTCAGTTCAAATCCAATAAACCTAGGGAATTGTGGTTTAGGTTGTTGGGACAACCATATGAGCTTAATTGTGATACCTTATATGAAATTTGTAGTTTCCCCGAATCTTCTGCAATGGATTAGCACGATGATTTCTGTGTCACTCCCTACTAGACCGAACTAACATGGTTAGAGCACTTCAATGCTAAGAATGCACATAACAACATCATTAGGAGCCACAAACAATTATTACTACACAAATTTATGTGTCAAACTATTTTTGACAAAACAGAAACTAACAAGTGTTCAACGAAGGTGCTTTGCCTTTTATGGTGCGTAGACCATAGTATCTGAGTTTGCATAACCACCCACATCTTTAATGCAATTATTAATACTCAACACAAGAGAAGCAATAACTTAGGAATGGATTATTTGGTTTCATCCATAGATGATTATTACGAAGTTAGGTGTAACGGATTCAAGGTCTACTATCTTAAATTCATGAACCATCATCATCTGTGGTGAGTTAAAATCTAGAATTCTCATAATATGGAACTTCGGGATTTTAGTGCCAAAACCCATATGAAGATCAGGGCCAACCAGGTGAGTTCTAGCATAGAACTGCCTTAGTAGATAGAAGCGGACTCGACAAACGACAAGTCCAAAGAGGAAGAAGACATAGAAGAACTTGTCTGTAAGAAAGTGCTCGATACAATCTCCACCAATGCCAAGGTAATTATAGATACACTTGCGGAGAACTCTAAAAGGATGAAGGAGATGACTCACATACAACAACGTCAGAGCTAGGATATACACTGGATTCATCGATACTTCAAGGCTCAAGGCATCCAACTGCCACCTCCAACATCATTCCTGCCTCCATTACTATGAGGCTTTGTTTCTAACACTTTTCTTTTAAATTTAGTCTTTATTTTTATTTTTGTTATAATTTATTTTATGTTACTTCTCACCATGTGTGTTTGTTTGTCTCCTTCTCACATTGAGGACAATGTGTTCAAGTGTGGGGAGGGTTGAGCGTTTTTCTTTAAGTGTGAATTTTGCATATTGTATGATAGTTAGCTAGGTTGCATTTTGTGAATTGTGTGAATTTGTTGATGGCTTACATGGAATGAAATTGATCTAATTTTGAACATAATCTATTAGGTTGTAAAAAGTCATTAGCTCGCAAAATTAGTAATATGGGTTCTTTAGCTAAATATGCAAGTAAATTAGGATTTAGTGTTAGTTTATCGCCCTTTAAATTATCACATTCATTCATAATTTTAGGTCTTTTGACTAACGTGGAATTGCTAGTATTTTGTTCAAGAAAACAAGTAGCTAAAGCAACAAGGTAGGCATTAAATATAAAAAAGTGTTTGCTAATTTTTAAATAAATAACTATTCTGCTGGCCTTTGGCTCATAAATTGAGTTAGTAGCCAGTTGAGAACGTGATGCAGCCGAGTAACCAGATCGCCATGCATCATAAATGTGTGCCTTCGTGTCAAAAGGCTAAAATGATGTTCCAACCAAGCAGCTAATAAAAAACATGACTTAGATGAGTAACTAGATTGACATTCATCACCAATGTTTCCCTCAGTGTAAAAGACTAGGTTCATGTCCACAAAAAGTAAATAAAGAAAAAAAATTCTAGTAAAAACCTCCTAAACTTGTAAATAGCTTGAATTTTCATGAAAACAAACTTAAGAGTAATTACAGAGTTTGAATGACTAAATAATTATTAATGTGTGTGAACAATTGAAAAGGTGAATAACTTAACATTTGGGTCTTGATTAATATGTATATTTAGTCCGGAGCTCCTAGACGTGAATTTTGCATGTTAATGATTTGGAACAACTTAAATGATTGTGTTTAAAGTTACATTTATTTCACGAAGTTGAAGCCATTGTCTCATTATTGCATTGTGTGCTATATGATTTTATGTGTTTGTTGTTTTATTTTCTTGAGGATAAGAAAATGTTTAGGTGTGGGGATGTTGATAAGTGTAAATTGCATCGTGTTTTAGGGCATAGTTTGATATGTGTTTAGCTGTTAATTCAATCATTTAGTGTTTATTCAGGCTAGAATTGTATTAACTATTTATGTTTTATGGGTTAGGACAAGTCTTTGAGCTTAATTACTATATTTTTTAGGTACCTTGATGTGTTTGTTAGTGTTTCAGGGTCAACATCAAAGAATAAAGAAGTTTCAAAGACATTTGGGCTAGAACAATGACCCACGATTATGGCATGTTAGGCTATGAGCGTGACAAAAGCACCAATTTTGGCACACGATAGTGACAAAAGCCTAGGAAATGGGCCATTTTGTAATTTTATTCTTGAATTAATGAAGATCTGATTATTTATGTGTTGACTGGATGTTATTGTGGTTTGGTTTTGCAATTGTAAAATTCAATAATAAACTGAGAGGATGAATCGAATGAAAAATGATAAAATTGGAATAACGAGGATTAGGTGATTTGATAGAAACAAGAATTGAATCAAAATGAGAAATTATGCAAAGAGAGATCTTACATAAGTTTTTGATAGTTTTTTAGATAACTTCAGAACTAATAAGGGTTTTAGATAGGTTGAGAATTAAGAGATTGCAACCTCTATAATCTAATTAGGGTTTATGATTTAGGGTTAATGGTTATAACTCGAGAGAGAATAATCAACCTTAGGATAGTCTAAAACCAACAATCCACAATCAGTTAGGTTAGCAGTAAGAATAGGTAAAATTCCCTTTTTGTCAATTGGTAATTTCTTTCGGATGAATCTTGCATATGTTACAATTGCTTAATAATTAGTATATTCATATTTGATTTTTAATTTGATTGATTGAATTAACTGTACAAACCACTCTTGCCATAAATTATTTTCTATTAGTGACTTAATGGCTCCTTGGTCCAATTTCCTTTGGAATTGTACTGTATATCCTAAGGCTTCCTTTATTTCTTAGATAGATATAAAAAATAGGCTCCAAACTAAAAGCCAATGGAGAGGAGTGGTTGATAATACTTGTCTACTAGGTAATAGGGTAGTTGAGGATCGAGACCACTAATTTTTTTCACCGCTACTACTCTAAATCAATCTAAAGTAGAATCTAGCATTTATTTTCAGTTTAACACTGCAGCTATAACTAAGAGAAAGTTCTACACTGGATGATCACCAATACCAAGAAGGGATAACCTAATGCTACTCTTATTAAGACTACATTTATTGTCTTAGTTTATTGTGTTTGGAAAGAAAGAAATAATCAAAGATTCTCAAATAACAAGGAATAAAAATACTTAATTGCAGATAGAATCATCAATATGATCAAAAAACATATCCTTGCTAAAAATGCATAACACTCTTTATCCATAGAAATGAAGACCCGATGGTTACTTTACCACTATCTTAGTTATTTATTGTACATCCTTTGTATTCAATATATGAACCACTTTCCCTTTTTGTAATACATTTGTAGGCTTTAAGCCTTAAACTCATTATAATTTTGTATTTGGTTTCTGCTATATTAATATATCATTCATTTTTTAAAAAAATATATTACAAAGAATTAATAAGATTTAGCTTTTTGCAAGGCATCTTTGTAGACTTTACCATCTTATAGGCTTCGATAAGGAATCTTTGCAAGGTTTAACATTTTGTAAGAATTAGTTACATGCTTTAGCATTTTACAAAGAATCTTTAGATTTTTAATAATCATATAAAGTGATATCCAATATGGATTTAATGGTTTTTAAGTCCAAAAAATAGGGTTACATCGATTCTATTTTGTCATTATCTAAGCCCAAAGCTATTTCCTCTTTATTGTTCTCTAGTTGTTTATAATGCTTGTAATCATACCTCCATATTACCACCAATGGATGAAGAATCTTCATATTAAAAAAAATCATGGTATAGTTCTGTAGAAATATTTAGGGTATTGACCATACTGTTTCCACTAATTAATGAATCAAAGAAGAAGTTGAAAGCAATTCCATTATTGAAGAAAAATAACCACGAGTGATAATTTGTGGTTTATATTAATAGGAATGTGTTAAATCAAGCTTGTTAGTGGACCAAAAAACTATAAGTGGAGTAAAAATGGAGGTTGAGTGAGAATCAAGATTCAAATTTTTAGTTTCCTATAGTTCTTGTCTTCATTTTATTAGGCATATGACTTTATTAATTTTACAACTAGAATAAGCGAAAGTTGCTTTCCTGGGTTTCACAAAGTGGTGCTTTATTTTTTATATAATTTATTTTTCTAAAATGCGAAAATAATATCTTTGGAATTTTGACAAATCCTAAGGCCTGTAATGCCACCTCGTAGGAAACAAACTATTAATTATTTTAGAC
>JANKYF010000009.1:40109987-40123798 GCA_029829435.1 Erythroxylum hondense
AAAGTCTTGCGCTTGAGATGAATATAGAGCCTACATTTCCAACTAGACGTTGTATTATTAGGAAAAGACAATTTGATAAAATTAACCATAATGGAGAAATACAATCAGCTGATGATTCTTTCAGATTTAGTTACTTTCTAATTGTTGTGGATATAGCAATTATTTCGTTAAAGAATAAGTTTGAACAATTAACAACATTTGATAATATTTTTAGACTCTTAATTGATTCAAAGAAGTTGAGGTCATTGAATGATAACAAATTAAGATAATGTTGTACTAATTTTACAACGACTTTTCCTCATAATAATGTGTCAGATGTGAATTTAGATGATCTTTTTTTTTAATTAAAAGTATTGCAAATGACTTTGTCAAATAAGTTAAATTCATCAGTTGAAATTTTAGAATTTGTTAAAGTTGCAGATGTTATCCAAATGTTTCAATTGCTTATCGAATTCTAATGACTATACTTGTGACTATAACAACAGATGAGATAAGTTTTTCAAAGTTAAAATTATTGAAAACCTACTTGAGACCATCAATGTCATAAGAAATGTTGAATGGTTTAGTTATATTATGTATTGAAAAAAATATGTTGGACAATATTAATCTTGATAATATTATTAATGATTTTGCATTTAAAAATATACAATAGAAATTATTTTTCATAAATCATGATCCTCTGCGTATTTATTAATACAATTTTCTTAGTGTTTTGTAATTTAATATTATTGTTTGATTGGTGCTATTGCTTTTTTGTTGTTACTATTACTATTTTTAGTTATTTTAAAGTTAATGATATTTGTGAGATATTATTAACTGACGTTATAATCATTTAATATTTGGTTGAATATGTAGACTTATAGATTGAATCATTTATATTTTATACAAACATGTAAATTTTAAGTTTATATATATATTATCGATTCATTGGCCATTTTTTAATTTCACCCAATCCTATAAAACGATAGGGCCGGCTCCATCTATCCTACATATTCACTTTGTGTCTGGTTCTTCGTGCTCGTGGTGCATTCAACTTGGATGGCTGTTGATCGCCTATGTTTCTGTCAAGAGTTATCAATTAACAGTAAATTTTCTTTTTTTATTTATTTCGCTTTATTTATCTACAAGGATCGCAGTATACGGTCGTTCAAGCAAAATACATAGCATTCTCCTCCTCTCGTAGACCCACTGATTCTTACAACACCTGTTTGTTCTTTCCTAAACTCACCATGCACACTGGTAACCACAACAATTGTCTTCAGCTATCAACAGTATTAAGAAATTCCATATAACAAATATATAATACCTGTATACATCCCCCTCTATTTGTGTTTCTTCTTAAAAGCATGCCAAAATTAATCATTTCCTGACTTGCATCCTTCAGAAACCAACGGCGCAATGGCTGAATCTACTGATTCCTCACATTCAAAGCTTGAATCAGCAAAGAGCTCTCGTTCCTTAAAAGTGTTTTGGATAACCCTTCATGCATGGTTCGCTCTCATGCATGTGCGAAGCTCACAAAAGTAATTTTAGGATAAACGTCAAAAGAAAATGTGAATTCTAAAGAAGAAACTTGCCAGCTTAATAGCTTATTAGAGGCGACAGCCACACAGCATATGTGGTCACCCTAGTTTGTGGAGAAAGTGGTGCAAGATTGAGGAAGTTGTGGAGAGCCAACAAGTGCAGATACTCCATTGTTGTTGGCCCCATCGCTGCTTCTAGGTGCACCAATAATGGAAGAGATAGCTGCTGCTAAAGCTTCGTTAAATTTTGGGTCAGAAGCAATCGCTGCAGTGACTGTCTCCATGATAGAAGCATGCCTTTGTCCTAATGGCACTGTTGAGATTGCCTGTGGCTTTGGAGAGACATACATGGGATGGCCCAGAAATTGAGAGCATCCGTGCAAAGGAAGAGGAAATGTGGCCGGTGATTGTGGGACTCGAAGGAAGGGCATTGAATTCGGGTTGTGAGTTAAGTCGAGTGTTATGGTGGGGAATGGTGCCGACGCTGATAGAGTGGCCATCGTCGACGCATAGGGCAAAGAACTAGAGAAGAAGTTGCTGTGTGGTGATAGAGATTCTTTGCTTGTAGTTGAACCTGAGAGAAGCATTGCTGCTGCAGCTGAGGTAGTGTTGGCCATTGCTGTGGCTGTCGGTGGAAGAGGGTGGTTGTGGTTGCCTTCGTATGTTGTAATGAGAATGCTCTTATCCTCGACGCTTCTTTGGACCTAAAACATAAAGGAAATTAACAGATTTAGTTGGTACGTACATGTTGGTCTGATCTTCACTTTTGAAGGGAATGACAATTTTTTTTCTTATTTGCTTTGCGTTGATTTCTACGGCAACCATCAAAATTTCTTTGACTGTTCCCCATCAAACCACAACTATGACTGGAGGGCTGGAAGCTAATATAATGGTGGAAGTCTCCAAAAGTTACCTGTTTACGGACTGGGCATCCAACAGCCATGGTGCAGCGATAGTAGGCACGAGGACAAGGGTTACCCTTTGCCATCTTTTGTCCGTACTTCCTCCATTGACATCCATCAGTGATCTGAACAATAAAAGTTAACATTAAACTTCAGCAAATTCAAACATTTCCCATATCTATTCTGTAGAATCGTATGTAATATAATTTATCAGTTGATAAATGCTTACCAGAGGAGCGTCTGATCGTGCACGTACGGAGACTCTTGCCTTCCTGAGAGGAATCTCAGGGACTTGTTCCCCGGACTTCCCTTGGTCTAATTTAGGGCTTTTAGGGGAACCCGAGCTTTGAGAAGTTTGATCGAGACAGTCCTCAATGGAAGGTTGCTTTCCAGGAATTTGGGACACGACATCTGCTGTATGTGTTGGAGAAGCGGACACTTCTTGTGTCTTCTCGTCCGATATGGAAGGATCACTCACATCTAATGTGGCAGATGACCGTGGGTCCATAAGCTGTTGAGCTGACATTGTGAAACTTGAAATTCCACTCTGATCACCTCTCTGTATCAATCATTAAAGTCATTCAAAACAAATGGAAGTTAGTACAATAATATCTTTTAGCTTTCCTTTATGGCTTATATTGATAGAACTAAAAAAGAGAATCCCATTCTCACGTCGAACTTCAGATACAGTGCTCAAAGCTCAGGTTAACTCAATCGTTTCAAGGGTTGACAAAGAACTGGCGTAAGGTATTGCTCGCATTCCGAAGGGATGATTGCGAGGATAGCTCTCAAATCAGATAGTTCGAGGTAAATCTTTAGACGCGTCACTCTTGATGTATCGTGCCCATGAAGCAACCGACATAAGAGGTGTCTTGACCAAAGTCATGTCTGAATTAAGACTTAATGAAAGATATTGTCCGGTAGAAGTTATTTATTGAAGATAGAAAATTTGGAACTTTCTCTTCTTCCAGTTGTTTTAGAGCTAAAATTGGAAAAAGGTTGTCTTTAGATATTCAAAAACGTGACAGAGGATCAAGAAAGCATGTTTACTAGTTCTAGTGAAGCACGTTACCCTATTCTTTATAGATGAAAGAAGATAATATGGATTTCTTCGGTTATGTCTCTCTTCAAGAAACTTCAAATTAGTAAATAAGCGATTCATCCAACAAATGAAAAATAAGTTGGGAATTAATCTAGTTGAGAATTGACTGATATCTGAACCAAATTTACCTGCTTTTCCCGATTCCCGTGTGCTTGTTTTTGCATTGCCATGAGTAACTGAGCTTGAAGGTCCTTATAACTCCTTGTAACTTGATCCAACATGCCTTTCAGCCTTTTATTCTCATTGTGCACTCTGTCCAACTCAGTTTCTAGCATACTTAGCTGCCAAAAGACGATCAAAATTCCAATCTTGAAAATCCAACTTAGAATAACAAAAGGAATAAAGAAATAACCACTCATAGCTGAACGCAGAAGCCTATAAATGCTTTGACCTGGGAAAATGAGTTACAGACTTACATCATACATATGAGAGAGATAACTTACCTCAGTCTTGGGTTTGTCATCATTTGCTGTTTTCGAAATCCCAGAGCTTGGGGTGTGAATATTAAGTCCAGTCTGCTAGGAAACAACAAAGTCAACCCGAAGCATGAACACAGGTTTGTTATCCGACATCAAGAGAAACAAAACCAGAAAGGGTCTACATATATAACCGATGAAACCTTACGTTTACAACGTCAACAACTGGAGTACTTGATGATCCATTCTTGGTCTCCTGAGTACGCGTCAACCTATCAGTCTTCTCACTTGATGAAAAGAAATCAACTTCTTTGAGAATAGGCTTTCTTAGATCGACGGTGTTGTCCTTTACTTGATCGGACGCACCTGAGTTACGCCGGAGAAAGTCACCGGAGTGCAAGAATTCCAATTCACGGCCTTGTTTCTCCATGACGGAAACAGAAGTCAGAGAGAAGGAGAGAGTATATAGCGTAGTGGTTGTGTAGGCTCTTCAACGAAAGAGTGTATCTTTGTATTTGGTGGTAGAAAAGAGTAGCTTAAGAGGGAGGGGTCCAAAAAGAGTTATAATAATGCCAGAGAGGGAGGACCAGCCGCTTTGTTCGGGGGATATATGACGTCATGTTTCGTGTAGAGTGACACATTAATAGAAAAATGATGTAGAAAATAGTTAACTTAAATAAACGGTCTGAAATCCACGTTTCGAGATCCCAAGAGAAAAAAGGACTAGGATAGGGTTCCGTTAAAGATGACGGATTTCGATTAAGTACACGTGGGCAGGAGGGCGTCGTCTGGAGGTCAACCGTGTTGACGGCATTGCTTTATCCGACGGTAGTTAGAAAAGATGTGGGTCCCATGTGGAAGAGAAAATACCTAACCTCACTGACCACTATAAGCTAGAAATACGTCATTTGACCGATATATCCACGTCAGAAACCGTTCCTTTGCCACCTCTGACTCAGCCCATTCAATGTTCGACTCGGCTCCAATGTCTAGAAGCTATAGTTAATTCAATGCCAATAGATGTTGTTCTTAAGAGAAGGTCTTCTGACACAGTTCAGATTGTCAATTTTGGTACGATTGGTTGCTAATAATTAATTGTCAAACACTGTCGCTGGCTAATCGGGTTTTTTCCGACCCGCGGCTCCCTCGGAATATTCTGGTAGGCTGGGAGAAACCTTACGAGAGCTGGATCAAACTGAACACCGATAGTATTGCCAATGCGGGGTCACTCTAGACCGCAGCTGGGGTCTTTCGAGAAATTATCATGGTCTTTGATGTGGCGGCTTTCTTTATTATCTTGGACGCGGTACCTCTTAGAGGCCGAATTATGGGGGTCCACACCGAGCTCAGCTTGGCGTGGGATAGTGGCTATCCCCTGGTGATGGTGGAAGTGGATTCGCTTGAGGTAATCAACATCCTCTCCTCATCCACTGACAACATGACTGACATCTTTTGTTGTTGACAGGTATATGAGGGTTGCTCCACCGGCGGTGGAAGGTTCACTTCTAGCATATCCATCTCAAGAGTAACCAGTGTGCTAATCTCCTCGCCTCTTTAGCAGCTGCCGCCAGGCCGGGCCTTCAGTACTTACGGGATCCCCCATCACTTATCTACGAAGTTTTAATTCAGGATTCGGCTGGACTGCGCCATCCTCGCGGCCGCCACTCCAGCATCTTCGCCCTTGTGACTCTGTATTTCAATTCTTAATGTTTTAACTTCCCGTGTAACTAAAAGAAAAATCTTAAATTACAATTAATTTAAATAAAAATAAAAGAAAAATCTGCGCAAGAGAACAAAAGCAGTCAAAATCTTCGTTCGCACATTTACTTCGACTTTAAACAAAGATCATATTCATGCGGGAAAATTGGACCTTTGATAAAGATCCTGTTCCTGTTTCTAATAGATAACTTGTGGGGAACGAACTCTTCATTTCTGAACAGATAACCCTTTACGGATTGGTCATCAGATCCAGCACAATATAGTTCCAACCATATGTAACTTCAAGACATTCATGCTTTCTTGGCTTATCTGCCCAATTGGTCAGAATCCTAATAACCATCCATTACCAAATTAAAATCTCCCCGCCTTAGCTTGCAACCCTCTGCCTTATTTCAGCTTTAGAAAGATATTGGAGCTTAACTAGTCAAAACGGAGTTGTGTTAGTGTCAAAGCAATCACTAAGTATAATTAAGGAAGTTAGCAACCTACCTTTTGTTGTCCCTACTCTCTACTTAACTAATTAATCACCACGTCAAAATTGACTAGAAAGATAGCGAAACGTGGAAAAGCTTTTATCAATCTCAAACTTAATTTCTATGTTTGAAAACTTAGATGATTCAATCGGTAGGTAGTGATTTTTAGTAAGATATTCAACTTGCATTTTTATTGATTTTCAAAATAAATATTCATCTTTTGAACTAATTAATCAAGATTAATTCATAGTAAATTTTAATTAATTTTATATATGAAAATGAAATTTATAAACATAAGAAAGATAGAGAAAATGACACCTAAATTTTTAACTTTAATTTAGAGTTTTAATTGAACTTGCATTTTTCATTATTTTACCAATTTTTAACAGAGTCACTTAAATCATTTGTTAATTTTATACATATATAAAATCATTGAAATTTAGGTACATTGATATTTATTTGACATAACAAAAATAACTTAATTATTCAACTTAAAATAATATATCTTTTAAGTTTTCAAAACATTAAAAGACCACCTTTCACCTAGAAATGACGGGATAAGACGGTCACCTTCATACATTAATTGTCCGTAGTCCATACACGATGATCAGCAGCTATTATATTCCAAAAAATCTCAGTTTAACGGGTCAAGATGTGAAAAAAGATGAGTCAATCCTGGAAGATGCCCAGTTTGATAGGAACCGCCCACAGCTGGAACGCCTCTCGCGGGGCTTGATGTATAAGAATATTGAGAATGATACTTAAAAAAAAAAAAAACAAATTGGATCGGTATCTTTATTTTCCATGTGAAGGATATCTACAAGTCAATGATACTTGATTTAATATTGCACGATGTAGCTCCATTTTCTATTCCTTTTGTCCATAGATTTGAAGAAAGAAGGCAGAGAAAAAGATCCTTTCACTCCAAATTAATCGAAGTGTTCACACTATATATTCTTCTCAATTATATGTAACAAAAAGTCATTCTTTGTATCGTAAAGGGTCAAATCAAATCACGTCTTGAGGTTCTTCACTCTTCTCGATTCCCATTATATAATTAAGGAAGTGTAATGTTTTAGAAGTTATATCTAACAAATACTTAGCATTTACAAAATATCCATCTTTTAATTTATGCATGTATTATTTCAAATGTTGATCAGAGCTATGTATGCTATATCATATTAAGCTTAAGCTCAGGCTCGAACCATTCGCAGGTAGAAACCTCCCATGTACAAGTAGAGACCTACGTAAAGACCTAAACCTAGCATCTATTCCGTATATAAGGTATTACTTTACCACGATAGAGGTACGAGACTCAAAAACCCTAATTCTCTTGATTCACTAGTCTCAAAACTCTCCAAAAAGACTAACTTGAGCGTCGAAGGGGCTTATCGGGAAACAACCACCGACGCGTTTTGTTATTTTGCAGGAACCTTCAAGCCGGAGTCAACCAACCTCATGGATCCAATCGGTAGCTCACGGCCTCATCAGAATCCGGCTGAACCATTATATATGTTCCAACAGAGGCAACAGAAATTTGTTAAACAATGCCTCTACCAAATTTTACGTCCAAAAATTTCCCTACCGTCAACCCTTCAGCAATTACAGCGTGAGAAATGAGATGAGTAAAAAAAGGATCGATGTTCAATAAGCAGCAGTTGTGAGTCGTGCGAGTATTCCTATGAAAACAGGTGATGTAATAGTAGTTAACATATAGCATCCAAGAAAATATGCTATCCGGCCATTTTCTCCTCCACTCTTTTGTTTTCTAGTGCTAACAACGGGATTAGTGAGTTGGTATTGGAACCCATAAATAAAACTTGTAAGAAGTCAATAAATAGGTCCTACATGTAATTAGCGGCCAGGCACAACGTGATGATCACTTCATACTTCACATTAATGTTCAAAATTCAAAGTAAAATCAATGAATTGTGACGCTGAAGTTGCGGTATATTTGCGTCAGTATTAATTACAATTGCGTATCATAATCTATAACTTAAATTTTGATTTAGACTCTTTTTTTTTTATATTTTAAATTACTTGAAAGTGTCACACAGTCACTTTAATTTTTAATAAATAATAACCCAAGAAACCAAACATTTCCCATTCCTATATAACAGAAAAGGCGTAATGCATCGTTGATGCTAAAAAGGGAAGATCACATGCAACGAGGTGGCCATTATTAAGTCAACTAACACAGACAGATAAAAGGGATAAAAATGGAGCCGTAACAAAAAGAAATCGGCGCCCTTTTAAGCTTGGAATTCAAAGTCATAGCTCTATAATGCTCAAAACTCACCCACATCTACAAGTCACCCAACAACTGGGGGCCTAGACACTCAGTCCTCCAACTTTAACCGAAGTCCCATTGACGCCGATCCCTAAAACCCTAGTTGCCAACCCTAAAAATTTTCACAGCTCACATTGATCACTTACACGAAACCCTTGGTTTAGCGACACAAAATTTTCTGTCTAATTTTTATAGTGTTTTACTGTGTTCAATAAATCTGAGTCATTTATTTATGTGAAATTTATATTTATTTATGCGAGACTCACACGAGATCTACATAAATGAATAGCTGAGATTCACTGGATACAATAACATATCATAAAATTGGACAAAAGATTTAGACTCTGGCTTAACCTGCCTCAAAACTTTAGTCAACCTACGTTTGAATGACGTAGTTTTTCTTTGAACTTTGGCCCAAAATGCACGTTCATTGTTATAGTTTAAACCTGTCTTCTTCTTCTTCTTTTTTTTTATAATTCTTGTAACTTACAATTTAAATTGAATCCCAAGTTTCTAGGTAACGTACGTGACTGAGATTTAGAAGGTTGTAATAATGAAAGAGACGGGAAGTAAAGAAGATCAAAGTTAGGTTTCGCATATGGATGGTTCCTTGTTAAGCTCATCCATGGGGATAGAAACTGACAAGGAGAAGGAGGTGATTTTCCTTTTTCGTTCCAGTTTAGCTTTGTTGTCGCTTTCGATAGTGTAATGTATACAGAAAGATAATTTCAATCCCTATAAAATCGTGGGGCCAAAGTTTAGAAGAGGGTGTGTTTTGATCAAATCTTGGGCCAACCCCTTCTTGCCTCCTAATTAGAACTTTGAAAAAGGATCGACCTAGCTAGCTCCTGAAGGAGAAAGAGAGATAGTGATGTGGAGAAGATGTCAAGTGGTGTCCTCATTTTTAAGTTGGTAGACTTTGCGGTCACTGAATTGAATTGTACCCATAATAAATGTTCTAATCAAAATTTTAAGGAAGTCGTTGACTATTGCAGTAAGGTTTTAATTGATCATTAATATAACCAATTAAAAAGTGTTAATTTTTTTAAAAAAAATTAATCTCATTATCCAACGTTTAGAAGGAGTTAATTAAGTATTTAAAATTTCAAATATTAAAAGATTTAAAATATTTGAAAATTTGGAATTTATTGTCCTCCTTAAATGTAGATTGTAAACACATTTCTTGTTTATATTGAATTACACGGAGGAAAGATTTTTGTTTTAAAAGAGTAGTATTTTACATTTATATTGACAAAAATATAAGGAATTCATGCATACTGATAAGTGACTGTTTCACCACAATAGCTTAAGTTATTGTGTGAGGCCAACTTAATTAGTTTTATATATTCATTCTCACACTCTCTCAAATGAAAGCCTTTGGACTTGAAAGTTGCACAAACTCACTCTACCTTGTGTTGAATAATAAGTGGGTGGTAGGATTTGGACTCATGACCACTTGATCATAAAGGTTCTGATACCTTGTTAACTAACCGTTTCACCACAATAGCTTAAACTATTGTGTAAGCCCAACTTAATTAGTTTTATATATTCATTATCACACACAACTTAAAGTTATGAAAATTATAATATTTACCTAGTTTCTTTATTTAAAAACAAAAGACATCATTTTATAGGAAAAACAGAAAATTAAAAATGAGTAATTAATGTTAAATATATTCAAACTTTTAATAAGTAACTAGTAGTTAGACCTCTCCTTCCTATTAACTCATTAATTTAACTAGTTCAACTTATAATAAATGGCCTTGCCCACTCCATTATTGATTGTCCACTTGACCTTGGACCATCCAATAGTTGATAGTTGAAAGTGTATTTGTTGCATTCCATTGACTAGAGACATTATCAAAGTCGTAAATTTGTAGCGAATTTCTAATTTCCAATTAAGAGTAATTGATTTGGAAAATAAAACAAAGAGTAAATAAACATCTTTGTTTCTGGAAAGGGGCTACACTAAATTAACTGAGTGAATTTTACTCTGGGTGTGGAATTGCATGGAATTCAATGAGAAGGTAGCTTAAGTACGAGGGTTTGGTGCTGGAAAAGGAAATGGATGGTAAAATTAAGCGACTGAACAAAGACAGGTGGGTTAGGTTTTTGGAGGTAGAAAAGGAGTTGAAGAATTGGATAAGATCGAAAAGTATGGCATTTAAAGTCCTACGACGGTACTGATCTTCTAGTCAGATCCAAATAGTGAGAGCCAGAGGGCGGTCAGTTTGTGTGTCATGATGGGATGGATTACAACAGACGTATGATCAAATTGACAGTGCTCTGCCACCGAGCACCGAACTCCAGGGTAAGGGTAAGGGGTTGATCTTGGCTGAAGTAAAGTTGGGGGCTTGGCTTCTGCAGCGTGTACGCGGTAGTGCTAAGCTGGAGAAAAGATCTCTGTCTAATATTATTTTGTTTTATTCTGTCTTATAAAATTTTAATTATTTATTTTATAGGACTCATGCGAAATTCACGCGGAACTCATATAAATGAATGACTAAGATTTATTGGACATAATAAAACACTATAATATTAGACAGAAGATCTGAACCCCTAAGCTGTTTCTAGAGGTCCTGCGCTTTATCAAAAAATCTCAAACATTAACTCAAAAAAAAGTGAAATGGATATTTGTTATTCTGTAAATAACTAATTAAATATATGTTTTTAAATAAAATTTTAATAAATATATAATAATTTATAAATTAATCGAATTATTTAAAATTAATAGACCAATTCTAAATAATTTAACTAATTAATTATAATAAATTAAGTTAAAATCGATGAAAAATTTAATCATTAACAACTTTTTAAAGTTAGAATTCGAGACTTATGAGACCCAAGCTCATTGCTGCCTAAATTGGTTTGAGAATTGACCCAATTAAAAAGGTTGTTGCTAAGAACACTCAAAACTCCTTCCTAAGCAGTGTGGAAGTGGTGCCATTTAGCATGTTTTTTGCGGAAGAGACGACCTCTTTTCTCTCTCTTTTTGTCTCTATATAAAGCACAGCACAGCAGTTGTTGTGTTCGACCATGGTAATGTTAAAGCTCGAGCATGAGTGAGCATTTCTTTGTTATGCATAACAAATTCTTGGGAGGCCTGTTGGTATACTAGGCGGGCGTAATGGGTTGGGATTTTAAAGACGGAGCATGTCTTTTTTAATCATACAACATTTTATTTTTTCTAATAAGAAAAAAACGATGATTTTATTATTAATTTTTTATTTAACTTTTTCTCTTAAATTAATCGCTCTATGTCCACAATACTTTAAATTAATGTTTTTTATTAAAGGAAAATTTAATTATAAGAAAATTAAGAAAGCAATTTATTCAATATGTTATTCTTTACATTTAAAAAAATGTTAGGAAAGTAAAAAACAATAATTACAACACGTCAAAAAAATAAAGGTTAGAAGACAACTTTTTAACGTGACAACAGGTGAATAATTAAATACATGCTAATTAAATAAGATAATTAATAAAACCATTAACAAATGGTTACAAAAGAATAGATCTAAAAAGTATAAACACAATGCTAAGAATGAGTAAGATAAGATCTCATCTAATCTTACGTGGGGTTGATGATTTTTAGAGAATAGATTTTTTTTTTTAATTTTAAACTTTTAAATGAGTAAGATAAGATCTCATCTAAGATGAACTAAGTTGTATTGAGCCCTACAAGTAATTATATTAGAATGAATGGATATTTATCTAAAAGTATATACTAAAATATTGGAAAAAAGATAATTATTGTGGTATTTTGTAATATTTAATATTTTTTTAAAAAAAGTGAATATTCATTAGCATATCATATCTTTATCTGCCATATATAATGACCCATCTCTCTTTAGCACTTCTAGTTATTATGGATATGAAAATTGTTTTGTTGAAGAATAAATTTGAACAATTAATGACATTTGAAAGTATTTTTATATTCTTATTTAATTTAAAGAAGCTGAAGTTGTTGGATGATAATAAACTAAGAGAATTTTATACTAATTTTACAACTACTTTTTCTCATAATAGTGTGTTAGATGTAGATTTAGACATTTTTTTGAATTAAAAGTATTACAAATGAATTTGCCAAATAAGTTAATATCATTTGTTGAAATTCTTTAATTTATTAAAGTTGCAGATTTTTATCCAAATGTTTAAGTTGCTTATCAAATTATATTGAATGTACCTATGACTATAGTATCAGTTGAGAGGAATTTTTTTAAGTTAAAATTATTAAAAACTTACTTGAAGTCATCAACGTCACAAAAAAAAAGATCTAGCTATTTTATGTATTCAGAAGGATATGTTGGACAATATTGATCATGGTGCTATAATTGAAGATTTTACATATAGAAATGCCTAGAGAAATTATTTTTCATGATCATTTGTGCACTTATTAGTGTAATTATCTTAGTGTTTTGCAATCCGATATTGTTGCTCGGTTACTTTACTACTATTTTGTTATTGTTGTTACTATTTTTTGTGATTTTATTATTGTTAACATTTATAACATGTTGTCAACTGTTGTTATGATCATTTGGTATTTTATTAAGTATGTGGACTTATGAATTGAGTCACTTGTGCATGGATATTAAATTTTAATAATAAAAATATACTTTTAAAGTTTACATATTTATATATTGATGATTCATTATGGTCTTTTTTTTTCTTTATCCCTAGCCTATAAAATGTTAGGAATGACCTTGAATTGTTTCTACTATGATAAGCTAGATTATTGGTCATAGTGATCATTGTCCGGTTATCACAGAATATTTGAGTTGTGCCTTCTTGATCATAGCCAAAATCAGCTAACAACCTTTTTAACCAAACTACTTGACAGGTTGATGTCAATGCAACAGCATATTCAGCTTCCAAAAATGACATAGTTACCATATCTTGCTTATTTGAACTCCATGAAACATCATTTGAATTGATGAATAAAATAAAACTAAAAAGTATTTTTCTATCATCCAAAAAACCTGCCCAATCATTGTTAGTGAAATTATAAAATTTAAAATATGACTTTTTGAATGCCAAATTCTAAAATTGATAATTCCAGCAACATAACAAAGATAGGAAACCATACTGATAAAGAATGCAGTACTTGACCTTGTGTGAGATAAGTAGATCAAACCTCCAACCATATTCCTAAAGTACTTCACACTAGTCAAACTAGTACCATAATTGATTATTAGTGACTCATTCATATTTATAACAGTTAGGACTATTTTATAGTTCAACATAATAAACCTTTTCAACAAATCAGTGGCATATTTATGCTTGAAAATAAAATTTCTATTAGCACATTGGTTCACTTGAAGCCTAAGAAAATAATGCAGTAAATCCAAATATGACATCTGAAAAAGTATGAAAGATATAAATTCAA
>JANKYF010000009.1:40690717-40703627 GCA_029829435.1 Erythroxylum hondense
GTTGAGGATGGATTTGTCCAAATGAGGAATTGAAGTGCTTTGTATGGGAATGATGAAAGGAATGAATAAGAAAGAAAAGAAAAGACGAAAAAATTATACGGGTTTTGAGATTGTCCTAAGGTTTCCAACGCGCTAAGTTTTCTAAGTATATGTTTTTGGATCCGCTTTCGTTTGTCTCAGTATTTGATTCGCTTCGATTCCCTTTTCACTTTTGCTTCCGCATCTTGTGTTTCGGTTATCCGATTTGATTTCGCTTTATGTTTCGTTTCTTTGCTTTGATTTGATTCATATGGGTTCGTATTCGTATTCGATTTCGATTTGCTTCCACTTTCGTTTTGAGGTTCGCTTTGAATTCATTTTGGTTTCGATCTCGTTCATTCTCTGTTTTTCGGTTGGGATCCGGTTTCCGGATCAGGTCCCAACATGAAGATCATCTAAAAGAGGAACACCCACGTGCAACAGTTATGATAAATCGTCGCCAATGATCACCATCACCATTGAAGCTTTGCTCCTTCTCAACTTGCCGCCTTTGTTTCTGAACAAGCTTATCAATCGCCGATTGCATTGCTTCTCAGCCACTAACTAACAATCATGTTATAACTTCCAGATCCTTCTTAAAACATGACTTTTCGAAATCCTTCCTTTTGTTCTCCCTAAACACGTGTCTTGACAACATTCCCCATGAGTCAAGCCAGATGAAGGAGCAAGTAGGTGGTAGCATGTCTTGGTACAAACTCAAGACCTCCCATTAGGTACCAGTGATTTGTCGGTAGTTCAACAACTCCTTCTCTTCATCATCGAGCAATTTCTCTTTTTTGCAATGTATATGTCTAATACCTCCTCGATAGTATCCAGACCCTCATACAAAAACTAATGATTAAGGATCAGACAATGTGGGTTTTCGCCAAATCCATCATATATGATGGTAAAGGTGGCAATGATGCTGAAGGTGGTGTTGCAACAGATGTTGGGTTTAAGAGAGGGGGAAAGAAAGAACCATCACAAATGATGGTAGAAATTACGATGACGCTAAAGGTGGTGTTGCAATAGCTGGTGAGTTTGAGAGAGGGAGAAAGAAATAGAGAAGGCTCCGTGAAAATGGTAGAAATTTCTCGAATCTAGTTTTTAAGTGACATCTAATAAAAATTGAGACCATTTGATAAAAAGGGTCGTTGGATGTAGAACACGTCAGTGGACAATGACCATCCCTATTCACGGTTAGTATATTATACTTAATGACATGACATTAACATATATGTATACTATTTCTTTCTTCTTATATAAACTTAGTATTTTAATAATGGCTACTTCATCAAAGAATGGTGTTGTTAAACTGAAAAAAGGTGAGAAATTAAATGACAACAATTTTATAGCATGAAAATCCAATATATACTCGAGAAATAAGAGTCTCTATAACCGTTGAGCATAACCATGAATGTTTATAAGGAAGACAATATGGCTCAACAGAAAAGGGATCATTATGTTTATGAAATATGTAAGAAGAAGAAATCAACGACTATCATTACATTTCTAAGCAATATGAATAACAATATAATACGTGAGTTTGAAAATATAAAATCATTAAGGATAAGCGGTTCACTTTAGTTGCATGTTTTAAAAGTACCTCAATGATCAACATGACGTCACTCACTATCAAGTTTGAAAAATATAAGAAATGATCAAATCATAAAATGAAAAAGCATTTAAATCATATGTTAAATATGATAAGTGAGTTGTAGGATGTTCTCCATGATTAATCAAATAAGCAGCAACTACAAGTTGTGAGCTGTATGCTACCTCAATGGTGGGAGTATATGAAGATGCATTTAACTCATAATGAGAGCATCAAGACAAAAGAAGAAGCTACGGGGCATCTTATACTAAAAGAAGAACTTCATGAAGCCTCCAAGATGTCCTTTGAGGTATATATAGTTGGTCCTAGCTCATATGGAGCTATAAACAGGAAACATAAACATCATAGTGGACCCAAAATTTAAAAAGGGTAAGAAAAATCTGCACTATACTCAAGACTAAAAGAAAGCTAAGTAAAACCAAAATTAAAAAGGAAGACATCATTTTAATAACAAAAATATGAAAAGAGTCAAGTACCTTAATTATTGCAATAAGAGTCACTTTGTTCGCAATTATAGCAAGTCTAAAATGGCACAAACTTATTATATAGACATTTATTTTGTATTTCTAATTGAATTATATCCTTTAAGGATTGCAAACTTAAGAGCAACCAACCATTTGCCAAAGGATAGGGATACCTTTGTAGAATTATGAAAAATCCCATATGAAACAAAACGAATTTATATAGGAGACAACTTAAAATATGTTATACAAGAAATTAGATGCAAATTAGATATGCATTGTAATCAATCCATAATCCTACATGAAGTGTTGTTTGTTATAAAGATTTGATGGAATCTCATTTATGTGTTAGTATTAATTAATATTAGTTTTGATGTAAATTCACAGTAGTGGCATAGATTTATATCTATGGACCATTTATTATGGTTATGGATTTATGTTAGATGGTTTTATTGTTTTAAATGTTGTTTATTCAAATAACAACACAAATTATTCCTTGTTTACACCATTTAGTAATTCCAATGATGATGCACTTTAGTGACATGCTAAATTATATCATATTAGTTCAAGTCAAATAAGTCAATTAGTTAATGATGGTCTCTTAACCAATAATAAGAAAGATATTAACTTTTTCTATTTATGAACTTTTCTAGCTAGTAATAATAAGAAAGTTATTTGAAGAGGGAACACAATCTTCCCATCCATTGCAATTGATTCGTTTTGATATATGTGGTCTAATGAATGTAAAAGCATGACATAGAGCTATATATTTCATTACTGTTATAGATGAATATACTTAATTATGTCGTGGTTATTAAATTCTCATTAACTAGAAGTATGAATTGGTTATATAAAGCATATAAATTTAGTAGATAATCAATTAGACAAAAATAAAAGCATTAAAAACTGATCAAGGAAAAAATGCTTGTCTGATAGATTTAAAATTCTATATGGTGAAAAAGGAATAGAACGACAGTTAATCATTCCTCGAATCCCACAATAAAATGACGTTGTGAAAGGGTGTAACAAAATGCTACTAGAAATGGTTAGGTCCTTAATAACATAAGTAAATTTACCAATCATTTGTCCGAGTGATGTATTACTTACAACCATTTATATACTTAATCAAGTTCCTATAAAATCAATTATGAACACTCAATATAAGTTATGAACAAATATAAAACTTGACATAAAAAGTCTAAGATTGTGGGAGCATGTTGCCTATGTTCCTAATCTCTCTTATAAACATAAGAAACTAGGCCTAAGAGGGAAGAAATATTTTTATCAAATACTCTAAATAACTAAAAGGATATGCCTTATGGGTAAACAAGGTAATAAATTAATAAATAAAATTGAATCATGAGATGCTACATTTTTAAAAAATGATTTCTAAAATAGGGTGAAATAGGAAAAGACCTATTTTTATATGTGACTCTTGATCTTAATGATTTTATTATAGGGAATTATAAAGAGGGATTTTATTTGAGTGGGATCAGTCTAGAATGTAAAGAATTAACCCAATGTCACTTCATGATATAACCTATTTTACCTTCTACATCTTGTCTGAGTAGGACTAACTAGGACATTTATGAATCTGTTTCTTATGAATCTCATTTACATCGAAGTAATTATGAAATAAGTTCCCAATGTAATTTTAAAATAGAATGGACAATTCATATGACTATACCACAAGAAAAGGATGAGCTAAGGAATGTTCATAAAAACTCTTAATCATCCTACTGAAGGAGAATGGATGAAGGCAATGAAAGAAGCAATGATTAATTTAAGCTCAAATTAAATGCAAGACTTAGTTAATCTCTCTAATGAGTATAAAAATATTTAAAAAATGGTTCTAAAAAAATGAAAGGTGGATGGTAGTATTGACATAGTTAAAGGATATACACAAAAAAGGAAATTAATTATAACGAGATATTTTCAATTGTCGTTTAATTTACTTCATTTTAATCCTGGATATAATGATCAGCATGAATCTTGAATTTTTAAGACAATCAAAGATTATTGTAATTCATATTCGAGATAAAAGACATTGGTTAAACTATATATATTTATGGAGATAAGATTTCAAGAGTCCTTTCAAAGAGATTATTGTCACTTTCTTATACGAATAATATTCCACGTATTTTTAGAATAAATTGGCTTGCAATATTGTAAAACAACTGAAAATCCTATTACTAAAAGGGAAGGTCTCAATAATAAGTTTTGTCCAATAGCACCACAAGAAAGGGAACAAATGAAGAAAGTTTACCATTTTAATATAGTTGGAAGTCTCACATAAGATATGATATGTACAAAGCCAAATTTTGTTACATTATTAAAATGGCAAGAAAATATTTTTCAAATCTAGGATGAACACATTAGAAAGCAGCAAAGACAATATTATGTTATATAAAAGTTATTATTGATTATGTATTATATTATTAAGGCATTAACTTGCATATACAAGGTATAAACATGCAAATTGGGAAAGAGATTTAAATGAGAGAATATCTATTTACAGTTTCATTTCTTTGCTTAATAATGGCGTTATATCATGGAAAAGTAAGAAACACTCTTATGTTGTGTTATCCATAATAGAATTTATATGGCTTTGGTTATATGGCTTAAATGATTATTGGTTACTTTGAGATTCACTAAAAGTGTCGGACCCCGAACCTTTATTGGAAGTTAGAACTATTAAATGAGAAATTGTTAGTGATAAGTCATGAGTAAAGAAAAATGAGAATTCTAGAATTTGAAATGATATACAAGATTAAGGTAGTGAATGTAGTAAGTTGATGATGAGTGGGTATATGTGTGTATATTTTGTTATTGATGTTCAAGATTAATCATGGACTATAATATGTTTATGGATGATATTGAGCTTAAATGGAACTTGAGAAGAAAAATAGAGAATGTAAAATGCAGAATATGAAGAGTGAATAATGGATATTTGGTTTTTGATGATTATGAGATTTTTTAGTAAACTTGTATATTTAAGGGTACTACGAAGTTTATGATGAATGAGTTGATTGAAATGGAATGGCAAAACTAGAAATAAAAGTGTGAAATGTTGGTTTTTGAAAATTGGAAGTATGAAAATTTTGGGAATGAATAGTAATGGAGAGTTGGATATTCGATTTGAAACTTTTGTGATTTTTCTGTACTAATTTAGAGAGATTTTGATAAAATTGTCTCCATGAAAGTTGTAGCTTATCCATCTAGCTTTCTAACGTTATATAGTATGAAATTTTTGGACATTAGAGTTGAGAGTTATGATATTTAGAAGTATGTGATTTTTCATGGTATGGGCATCCGGGACAGTTGCATTGGTTTAAATTTTAAACCCTTTTTGAGGCAAAATTTGTTTCTAAGGTATTTATAGAAGTTGTAAGTCTAGAATTATTCTTCAAAATGCTTTTTGAATCACCTTAATCCGATATTTGTAGCAAAAGTTATGCCTATTTTACTAATCAGGCCTGATGCAGAAAAGCAAAGGAAGAAGAAGGGAAGCATTTCGCGACCGTGACAGCTCGCGCTTGAGAAATGGCGAGGACAATTCGCCAGTGCGACTTGTCACGCTCGCTAACTTGCGCTGGTTCTTCCCTGACCTGACCTCTTTTCACTATTTTGGTCATAACCTTTTAGTCTGACCTTCAATTGACCTGATTTTTGAAGCGTTGATTTTCTAAGACATTCCTCTAACTCTCCATAAAAATTTGTAGGTTTTGATATTAATGTGAAAAAGATGTATTGAATCAACTTGAGAGGATCGGTTAGAAGAGTATGAGTTGGATAATTTTCTAAACATGCTTCGGTATTTTGGCGATATCTCAATCTGTAGAGATCCAATTGAGTTGATTCTTGTTTCAAAATAAACTAAAGACATGGATCTACAAATTTTCTGAAGGAATTGAATTTCAATTCGGCACCTAAGACTTTTAGTTTTTGGAGTGAAGTTGGGTATAGTGCCTAGTCTCGGTTTAGTAATAGTCCGAAAGTGTTTGGGCCATAACTTTTAGAATTTTAAACCAAATTGAATGTTTTTGGTGTCATTAGAAACTTAATGAAAAGAGGGACAAATATTATGAAGAAGTCCTTTTGAATTCCCTTTTTGAGATGTTCCAAAATCTGTTCGAAAGTAAGCGAGATGAGTACTTTTGTTGACATGTGGCTTGGTGTGGGCACACCTTCCTTGGGAGATGCGCGTCCAAATGTCACGTAGGACGTCGGACAAGTGACTCACAGGGGTGGGGTCCCAACACCAGTAGATATGATTGTTAGTTGAATTAGATCAAAGAATAGGCAAAACATTCTCTCAGAGGGCACAAAACTTAGATGGAAGCCTTAATCAGTATAGAATGTCGATATGGTTCCAATATTTTACATATTTTGATTTTACATTCTCTATATAATTAAATTATAGTTAATGCAATTTATTCATTTTTAAAAAAACTTTACAAGTGTATTATATAACTCGTGAAAAACAAATTTGAGAAACAAATATGGAAGTTATTTGAACAAGTATTAAATGTTTAAAAAATGAATAAATAATACAAGAAAAACAAAATTCAAATTGAAATATTATACTTATAGACAATGTTTTCTTCATCAGAAACGTTTCAAACCTCCCCTTCCCTTCTTTTCCATCGCCACTCTCAAAACCTAAAACCTCCTGCTCATTACGAACACTGGTAATTGTCAGCTAAATACCATAATCAAAAACTCTTTTCATCGGACGTTTGGTTTGGGTGCTCTGCAACAATAGGGAAGAACGAGAAAGCAGGGCTAGGAAGGGCTTTGGTCAAGCATCATAACCACATGATTCAATAGCCCAAAGGGAAAGGTCATTTTACAAGTCCCTCCACAAGAAGGTTTTGGAGTCCGTCACCAAACTATCCGACATCGACGCCATTATTGAACAGGCTAAGGAGGCTGATCGTCTCTTCTCCCTTCAATACCCCGCCCCTAATCTCCCTATCAACATGTATTCCCTACTCTTTAATTTGAATTCTCTACTTCTTTGTCTAAAGTTTGGATTTTATTTTTGTTTGGGTGTTGACTAGTTTTGTGTTTTGTCAGCATTTTTTTGACTGATTATGGTTAGCTGTTGTTAGGTTTGTTTTGTTTTTAAATTTCTTACATTTGCTCTGATTATAATTTTTGGTTAGTTAAGTGAATATCGAACTACTGTTATTTGATGGTCCATGATGGTGTTTGATCAGGGACACAGGCTCTATTACAAGTGAGATGAAGCCACAGGAAAGGAGAGACCACAAGAAGAGAGATGAGACTTTGCACACTCATATCGTTCGAGTCCCTCGAAGGTATTGCCCTTTTCTTATTTATTAAACATTCCCATAAATGCAAATGCAATATTTATGATTTAAAGTTGAAATATGTTTTGCATAGGCCGCTGTGGAAGAGCTGGATGCAAATGAATGGCAAGTTTTCCTGAGCTGGTGTAGAAGTTTGGCAAGGTCTGATTGGCATAGAAGTTTGGAATGTCTGTGGTTTGCAAGTCAGGTTGTGTTTGATGTCAACAACTCTTTGAAATACAAAGCATTAATCAGGTTCCATGAGTGTGTGTATATATATATTTAGACTTAGATTTAGATTTATATGTATGATGCCAATGAGTTACTATTTAGTTGTTCAACTGATATCTTCACCTAATCTCTTAAGATTCTTTTGTCCTCCCCAGCTGGTAATGTGTTTTGATGCTCGAGATCCCTTGTTCTACTGATGTCCTGACCTTGAGGTAAACATACACACTTTTCTGGTCTCTATTTCAATTGCTTTTTTCCTTTTCTTTCTTAACAAGAAAGTGATCTATATTCTACAAGACACTGCCAACTTGTCATCTATCTTCTGGAATTCTTTATATCTACTAGTTCTTCTTATTTGGACTTTTCACTTCTAAATACTTATCTCTTGATATTTTTCTGTCATGATAAGATTTAGTGGCAAAGGAAGTACAAAATGTCAGGAACAAGTACCAATATAGTGCTTGGACACACAATTTTAGAATTCACTTTCTGGATCCGTCAGTTTGCTAATCAACTTGAAGCTTTTTCTGGGTTATGAGTCTGTAAAGCAACAAAAGTATTAGTTCAATTGCTCTATTTTGAAAACTCACAAATGCTTTGTTGGCTTACATGTGATATTCTAGTCAATCTTGAATGTATAGTGTGTTTCTTGTTTTACTTTATATATTCTTTGATGTGATGGTTAACTTTGATCCTATGACAAATTAGGCATATGCTAGAGAGATTGATGAGCACAAAAAGACACTACTCCTTGTTAACAAGGCAGATCTTTTACCCTTCTCGGTCAGGTTAGTGACCCTTGTATGGAGCCCCCATTCTTCCTATTATCTTTCTTCATTCTCTTCAACTTCTAAAATTTTGATTTCATGCCTTCTATGACAGGCAGAAATGGGTGGACTATTTTCGCCATAACAAAGTTCTATTCTTATTCTGGTCAGCAAAGGCTGCTTCTGCTGTGCTGGAGGGGAAAACGCTTAATGACTCCTGGAAGACTCAAAGCACTCAGCAGGATGACCCTTGGACAAAAATTTATGGCAGAGATGAGCTTTTGGCTCGTTTACAATGGGAGGCAGAAGAGATTGTCAAGATGAGGGAATCAGGCTCCTGTGGCACTGTCTCATCTGATGTTCAGTCGATTGGTGGAAATGTTCATGGGAAATCAGCTCCTAAGAATGTGGTGGTGGGGTTTGTTGGGTATCCTAATGTGGGCAAAAGCTCAACAATCAATGCCTTGGTAGGACAGAAGCGGACAGGAGTCACCTCAACTCCGGGGAAAACAAAACATTTCCAGACACTGATAATTTCTGAGGAGCTAACCTTATGTGACTGTCCTGGATTAGTCTTCCCATCTTTCTCAAGCTCAAGATTCGAGATGGTTGCTTCAGGGGTGTTGCCAATTGACCGAATGACTGAGCACAGGGAAGCTGTTCAGGTTGTCGCCAATCATGTTCCAAGGCATGTCATTGAAGAAGTCTATAAAATTACCCTACCAAAACCTAAGCCTTATGAGCCACAGTCTAGGCCTCCTTTGGCAGCAGAATTCTTGAGGGCTTATTGTGCTTCTCGTGGATATGTTGCATCCAGTGGACTGCCTGATGAAACTAGAGCTGCCCGTCAAATTTTGAAGGATTACATAGATGGGAAAATACCACACTATGAGTTGCCTCCAGGAACCTCCAGTGACAAAGGCAATGTTGAAGATGATACAGGATCCAGCTCGTTTTATGAGGACGAGTCAGAGCCATCTGATAATGAAAATCCACCTGGTAGTAGAAATGAAGATGCACCTGCACTTGAGCATGTTCTAGATGACCTTAATTCTTTCGACATGTCCAATGGGCTTACAACCAAGAAGGTTACAGTGAAGAAGCAAAGTGCATCACATAAGCACCATAAGAAGCCTCAGAGGAAAAAGGATCGTTCGTGGAGGACAGACAACGATGATGGTGATGGAACACCAGTTGTTAGAGTCTTTCAGAAACCAGTTAACAGGGGTCCTGTGAAAGTTGGATGAGGCGACATGGTTGATATGGTGTTTAATCTGGTACCATATAGCTGCCTGCTGGTAAAGCACTGTACACTATTGCTCTCTCGTGGAGGAAGAATGTATTCCAATAGGTTAGCTGTTATATACTTAGAGAAAAATGATAAAAGTAATTTATGGAATTTTATTTTTCTATTTTGAGGTTGTATATTTTTATGAAAAGCAAATCTCAAATCTCTACATGATATCAAATAATCTAAATCCTGGAGGGTTCTTATGCATTAGTAAGCAGAATCCATAAAATTTTCACACAAAGGCCTAATGCAAGACCACACTTTTTTTCCCAACTTCATTTATCCAAGGCTAAAGCTCGAGCATGGTAACAATGGTGTGACAGAGTCTAAACCAGTCACAAAGTAAAAGGGAAAAAGATGCGTTAAAGAAAGCAAAATTTTAGTTATCGGCTTTAAGCAGAAGACTTTAGCAAAAGGACTGCTGGAAAAATGGAAGACATGAGTAAAAGTGAAACAGGATGCAACTAAACATCTTTTGCCTGTCCAACAGCCTTTTTAACTAAATGGTGAAATACACTAGGCCTCAGAAATGGTGAAAAGGGTTAAGACCTAGGGTGTGTAACTTATTTTAATACTGCACCTCTAGGATGCCACCATCTCCTTCTCGAGGATATATCGGGAACTAGTTTTCTCATACTTATTTTGTAATCTATCTCGGCAGTTTCCTTTTAGTCAAAAAGAAAAAAAAAAGAAAAAAATGGGTTAAGACCCTGCTAGCCGTATGCACATTGGTTTAAGCTTTACCCAATTCCTTTAGCAAAGTTGGCATAAAGCTATCCGTCTTTGCTTAAAGGAGTTGAGAGGCATATGGCTCCTTCTCGTAGTTAGCTGTTAGGGGGCGTTTGGTTTGAGGGTTTGGGAATGAAAGAATGGAATGATTGTAAAAAAGAGTGTTTGTTTTGGGGTTTTCAATTCCAAGGGAATTGATTTATTCCATTAAGTTTGGGAATCTACTAAACCCTCCAAATTGGGTGGGTATCAAGTTTTCATTCCAATCTAGTGGTTACTCTTTATACCCCTCCCCCACATAAGCAATTTTTATTCTTAATTGTATTACTCATCACTCATCATCATCATCTTCATTATTATTATTATTGTTGTTGTTGTTATTATTATTATTATTATTATTATTATTATTATTAAGTTTTAAACTTATTATTATTATTAATTGTTGTTGTTGTTGTTGTTGTTATTATTATTATTCCCTTAGCAGGTTTTGAGCTGGTACCTTTTTCTTTTCTAATATTCCTTCTAGTTCTTTCAATGCTTGCAGTAGATTCTTCAGTATCAGATTCGGTTTCAGTCAAATTATCATTTAACTGAATTTGTGGCACAAGATATGACTCAAATATAATCTGAGCTATTGCTTCACCAATATCCACAAAGTATTCAGTAGGATTTGTGTTTACCAGGATAACGTAGATTATGCCTCTATAGTCTGTATCAATGACTCCTGCAGCTACGTTTACTCCTCTGATTACAATTGATGATTATTCTTTTCCTGTTATTGCTTTGACACCATTTGTTAAGAGAAATTCAAGTAAATTCTCATTTCTAAATTTGAATGATGTCGCGCTTGTGTTTGTTAGCCTTGCTACCACTCCTTAGGTGATTAGTAAATTTGCTTCTTCTTATGGCTGAAATGGAATATCCAAAATTAAGGCCAGAAATAGATTTGGAGGAAACTCCTTATTTACAAGAAATACTCACAAATACAGTCAAATTAGCTGCATCGACTTCACAAGTAGTTGATTCAGGATTACGAGTCCCAACAGATTAAAATATGGGACCTCCTCATTATCCATCGGCAGAATGACAACAAATAATTAATGTGCCAGAAATTCGTGAAAAATGGAAAACTTTCAAATGAAGAAGTTTAAATGTCTCAAATCAGTGGAGTTTACCATCAGCACAAGCACAGACAGGATTTCTATTTTGCACAGTAATCCATTTTTTGACCAGTGCTTCTGTGGATCTTTACCAATGTACTCTAATTGCTCCATTTCTTTGAGACATTCATAAATTTCTTTTGATTATTGTGGTATACTCTTTCCAATGTTAAAGTATACCATATCTTTTATGGTATAGTATTCATCTGTCTCAATTTCTAATTCAGCTATAGCCATAGTAGCTATCCTTATTTCTGTACTTGTTGAAACTTTTGACAAGTTTTTGTAGAATGTAACTGTATTTCCTTCTAGTCGTATTTCTCCTTGCTGCACTCTTATAAAGTTACATCCTATTATGAACTGAATACCATCTTATGTATTCATTGGTACACAAAAGGTGAAAGGTATCATTATGCGTTGATTAATGGTCCTGATCGTGGAAATCTGAATGGAAACTGAAAAATGGGATTATTATGAAGAGAATGTTCCAACAATGGAGATTATCTTTTCCACAAGAATATGAGATGTTAGTAGCAGCAGCTGATGATACACAAATCGTCTTCTCATAAATAAGAAGAATGATAATTTTAGAAGATCCATACCAAGGGTCAACAGCATTTCAAGAAAGAGCATATGCAGAATTATTCCTGGTCATATACTTCAGATAGTGGATTACACTCAATGATTTGTACAAAAGACAGTTTGACAGAGAAAAAACGGTCCTCACAGGTAAAACATGAGGAAGAATATCCTTTAAGATCCATTATCTGGATCAAAAAGAAATTGCCTTAAGAACTGATTGCCAAGCTATTATTAGCTTCTACAACAAGCAATTTTTGATCAAGGAGGAGAATCGCCATATTCCTATACTCTAAGATATAATAGAAAGAAATGAGAAGAGAGTAGAAGAATCGCCATATTCCTATTATTAGCTTCTACAACAAGCAATTTTTGATCAAGGAGGAGAATTGCAACACTTGTTGATCCAAATCTTACCAAAGACAAGAATCATCCCCAGTTCAGAGAATTTGAATGATGCCGCGCTTGTATTTGTCAGCCTTGCTACCACTCCTATAGTGATCAATAAATTTGCTTCACCTGATACCCATGATTCATAACCTTTGGTCTTGACTACGATTATTGTACCCATATGATACAAACAAACACAATCTTTCCTTTTTCTTTGTCAAGTGGGCTTGACATTCTTTCTGTCTCAGTCAAATTATTATTTAACTGAATTTGTGGCACAAGATATGACTCAAATATAATCTGAGCTATTGCATTACCAATATCCACAAAATATTCAGTAGGATTTGTGTTTAC
>JANKYF010000009.1:40756800-40771224 GCA_029829435.1 Erythroxylum hondense
AGTTAATAAATCATGAAAATTAACATATTAATTAAATAAATTCATAACAAGAATCATTAAAATAAGTTGAACCAAAAATTGAAAACTAAAGAATATTTCAAAATTTTTACCATTAAATTGGATCAGATTGAGATTTGGATGCATTTATTAATCTTACCAAAATGGAAAAGGACAATAAACTCTAGTTCTTATTGGTTATAGACCATTGACAGCTTGTAACTCTTCATCCCTAACACTTTCTACATAAACTAAAAGAGTGTCCATTAGTGCCTGTTCAAGCTTCTTGATTGAACAACCTTCCTTGTTTTTAGCCATGGTGGGCAGCAGAAGTTTGAACACCTGTCTGTTTCTCATCTTTCTGGTTGTTTTCCGACATAGGAATAGCCAAGCTTATGAGTCCCAAGCATCTGGGCCTGGTTTTGTCAGAACAAAAGGAAACAATTTTGTAGTAAATGATAAGCCTCTCTACTTAAATGGCTTCAATGCATATTGGCTGATGTACATGGCTTCTGATCAATCGACAAGAGATAAAGTCTGGTCTGCGTTCCAACAGGCCTCCAAGTATGGTATGAACATTGCTAGAACTTGGGCTTACAATGATGGAGGTAACAGTAGACCTCTTCAGATTTCCCCAGGTCACTACGATGAAGAGACTTTCAAGGTAAATTGTCACAGAAGCTGTGTGAACTCTACAAGCTAAAGTTGAGTTTAATAGCTATTTCAGTTCTCAACTATTCTTGCTTGATCACGTGAAATTACGATGTCTAGCTATTCCCTTTATTCTTTTTATCTCCTTCCTAATTTTCTTGTGTTAATTTATTTCAGGGACTGGACATGGTGATATCTGAAGCCAGAAAATATGGGATTTACGTGATCCTGGGCTTAATAAACAACTACGAGGATTTTGGAGGTAGACATCAATATGTTCAATGGGCAAGGGAAAGAGGTGAGCAAGTGAGTAGCGACGACGACTTCTATTCCAATCCTCTCATCAGACACTATTACAAGGACCATGTCAAGGTATGGACAATCCTTAAAGTTCTTAATTTTCCGTCGACTGGTGAGTAACATACGTTTCCGAGTCTTGGCAGGCTTTCGATCTAGAGGTTCGTTAGTAGAATCGTGAAGGTTATGCATTTGTGTTTTGACTTCCTGTTAGTATTAGGCAAGCATGCATGGAAAACCCGTGCTTTTCTGACCATCTAGGAAGATTCAGAAAACCTACTTAACCATTATCAACATCTTTCTCTACTCTTTAGCTTGCATGATTGGCAAGTGTCATGTTCTAACCGTTTGTTTGTTCCGAGTTCTCTCTTCTGACAGACTGTGCTCACGAGAATCAACACTATTACTGGAATGGCATACAAAGATGATCCCACAATTTTCGCTTGGGAGCTTATAAACGAACCTCGTTCCGATGACCGCTCTGGAGTCATAATTCAGGTCATTTCTGAGCAATCCACGTATCTCCCATTTTCAGTATAACTGTCACGTAACATCCCTCTATCTATACCTTTTCTGTGACTTTTATATTCTTCCTTGTGATGGCTTGTGTTGTGATTCTTGAAGGATTGGATCAAGGAAGTGGCAGCATACCTCAAATCCATCGACAGCAATCATCTTCTGGAAATAGGACTTGAAGGGTTTTACGGGGACTCAGGGAAGCAGAACAATCCTGGCAACATCACGTATGGGTCTGATTTTATCTTGAACAACCAAATCCCAGAGATAGATTATGCAACCATTCATCTCTACCCAGAAACGTGGTAAGCCTTTTCCTAACTCCATTCACAATTTTCCTACAATTCATGACCTCATATCATATGAATGGAACATGACACAGGTTGCCCAACTCAAACGAAAAGGAACAAGACGCCTTTGTGGACAGATGGATCCAAGTACACACCATGGACGCCGATTTAGTGCTCAGAAAGCCACTTATGATAGGGGAGTTTGGCAAGTCTTCAAAACTTCCAGGGTTCACCGTTCAAACAAGAGATGGTTATTTCCAGAAGATATATGATATCATACATAACAGTGTCAAAGGCGGTGGGGGGTTTACTGGTGGGATTTTCTGGCAACTTTTGGCCCAAGGAATGGACAGCTTTGGCGATGGGTATCAGGTTGTCCTTGAAGAGAGCCCTTCAACTGCCTATGTTATAGCTCAGCAAGCTAGAAGACTTCACATTCGTTAGTCATATAATTCACAATAGAAAGTTTAACAATGAGATTGATTTGTCTGACAGTATTACCTTCTGATATTCATGGACAAGTATTGGGGGATAAGAAGAATTAATCAGTTCAGTGAGTGTGACTATCATTTACTCTGATGCAGATTCTATCTATTTTGAAGACTACTCTTTAATCTTTACAGTTGTTAGAGGAGAGTATGCGACAAAAACAATTTAAAAAGAAAAGGAACTTCAAGGGGAAGACTACAATTATAAGCAAACATGCTTATGGTTAACGTATGATACACCAGAATCTGATGGTAGTATTATTACAGCATAAAAAAGGTGTCGAAACCGGAGTCGCAAATGTGACTCTGCAGGATTTCTATTAACCCAAAGTTGCTATGGCGGAGAGTAAAAGCTTCCAGGGTCCAATATCATTGGCATTAAACATGCAAAACCTAGTTGCCCCACAGGCTCGGATCGGCGAAATTGCCCAACTTCGACATGCAAAGGAACTTAATTCCTCGATCAGGTTTCATTGATTTTATGGTGACGTCTCAACTGCACTATACCTATTTTCCACCTGATCAGGCAACGAAGGATAAAAGGGAACGGAGCGAAGTCACTGATGGAGAAACTACCACAAGCTGACTAGCTGTACATTGGAGAAACTACCACAGGCTGACTAGCTGTACATACATACATTTGGATTGTTGAAGCTACAAGTATATTTTATTTATCAATCCTGAGATTATTACAAAGATGTCCCAATTCAGGTCTCGCATCCATCCACGAAGCGAACCATGTTTCAGCTGCATTGGTACTGTACAGGTAGGATCTGAATGTGATGAGAAAGAAGTATCGCCTGTAGATGTACAAAGGAAACTGGTTATGCCTTCGTACCGGAAAAAGTAAAGAATTTGGTTGGGGAATAGATAAGGGAAGTGAAGGAACAGCATGGTCATCACTAATCACCAAGTAAATATAACACATTTACTGAGAGGAGGAAAGAACATTAGCCAATGGTCATAATTTGGTAACGTGTAAATCAACCTTAAAGCCTTCATTCCCATGTCCTTGAGTTGTGCACGATGTTCATCATCCCCATCACGAAATTTCCTGAGTTCCTTACTGTAATAATATATATCATCACGTAAATGCCCTGCACCTGCACACCTGTGGAAGAGAAGTAAGAAACTCTGCACAACAAATGACAATATGCCACATAAGACTGACCTTGGAGATGCAAACGATACGGAATCAAAATTAAATGATGCATAGCCAAACAAATGCAGTCTAATATAGGTTCTAACCGAAGCAGAGACCAGTCAACGAGTTAACACAATGTAATATTCTCTTCCTAACGGTCAAAAATTGATAACACCTTTAATGCTCAAAAGTACAAAATTATAGTGAGACAACATACTTGTCAATAATAATGTCCACATCTGCTTTGCTTTGTGGACCGTTAACGAGAACTCTTGCTAGGCTTAGTATGTCACGGTAATCACCCATCTTAAGTGCTTCTTCATCAGACGATTGTGATGGCAGATCCTCTTCAGCCATCACTGGGCCTTGTGGAATCTGTGCTGTGAAGTTTGCCTCCGCTTTGACTTTAATACAAAGAATGGCCATTGCATAGGCAACTCCTCCAAACCCTGTGTGTGAAACAAATAGGTAATTCCCTGCACAACTGGAAAAAAGATAGACAATTAAGATCATCCCTGCAAAAATCAATTCAATATTGAAAATTATAATGAAATAAGCTTCCTCCTAAAACTAAATTACTGGGTGAATTCATAGTAGTCATTCCCTACTAGTAAGACCAACAATAGCAGTTTGAAGCGGTCATCATCCAAGTTAAATCATTCTTCAATTCCTTTACCAAATAGCCCAATCAGACCAGTAGTTAAACTAGTGGCTAAAGAAGCATAATGTGGATTGTATAAAGAAGTGGTTATAGTACATACTCATCTTTACAACACTGGATTGCATCAACATCAGAAGCTAACGCCTCCCTCTCTCTAGTTAATGGTATCCTCTTGTAACCCACATCATACCCGTCGTCCTTTAGGGCATCATAAACTTCAGCTGGTGTCTTCACATCATCTGCAAAAATGTTCTCCCAATATCCCACAACACTGGATTGATTTGTTTCGGGATTAAATTCTTCACGATGTAAAAGCATTCTACCACCAGAATGTCTCACCTCAGATATTATATCTTCTTTTAGCCGTGCTTCCATATGTTCCACCTGCGAATAACAAGAAAGTAAGGTAAAGACACCAAGACGCCGACAGGCTTAACATAAAATAATATCAATGATGGCACACCACTGGACCAGTTATTCCAACATGCTTGAGTGTATCGACAGGCTTATTAAGCTCCCTGAGGACAAATGGGGTCCCATTGATGTAAACAACTGCTTCTTCTCTGAGATCAGTCAATATCACCTTCCCAGTAACATGTCCGCCTAGCTTAGGTTTGGCACCTAAATACGCTAGCATCTCTTTAGCACCAGCAATTGTTGGAGTTGCCATGCTGTAAACAGGATATCCATCCACCTGAAGCATAAAGAAGTTTAGGCTTAATGTGTATATGTGTAAGCATACAACTGTGCCCTGGTATTCTTATAATACTAAATTACACAGAATATAACCATGTTAAAAAGATTAAGAGATGTATATGATCAGAGCTAGATTATGTTGGATGCTAAAGTGAAACATTTACAACTACGCAAGGGTGTTATCTCCTGATTTTTTAATCTCATTGGTGTAACGCTTTCTTCATGTCGATGACAAAATATATAAGTAAAGAATTAACCAAAATAATCCATTTGATGTATATAATCTCAGATAATCCAACCAAGACGGTGAGATTAGTACCTTGTAAACATGTGGTGCTCCATGAATCTGTATATGGCTAGAAGTCCTCTGGCCAGGAAAGAAATACATCTTAAGTATCGATCCTGTTCCCAAAACTGAACCACAACGGGCCTTGATGGTGGCCTCCATGACTGCATCTCCATGCTGTGATTCCTGCGGTGCTCTTAACTCTTCCTGAATTAAAACAAGAATGCAACAGTTTCTGAATGACAACAATAATATCAAAATGAATATCCACAATTTAATAAAAGGCACTGATGAAGCATTGGAGTTCCACCAACAATAGGTGAAAAGATGCTTACAGGTATAGTGAAAAACCGCCCAGGCCTTAACCTGATGCTCCACTTCATTGCTTGAACCTCTTGTCTTTGATGCAACCAAGTCTTAAACGTCATTTTTGATTCTCCTTGACCACAAAACCCATCAAATGCTTCACTTCCAAGATATGCTGCAAAAGCAATCAGACGGAAGTACCTTTCCAAGTATTCAGCACCACGGTTCAATGCCACTCTCCTCTCCCTTGGTTCAACATGTTGTTGATTCACCACCTTCTTGTATTGGAGAACAGCTTGACGTATGTTCTGAAGTGCAGAGCACCTATCAATAATTACATCCAGGGCCTTTCGGCATTCCACCCCATGATCAAATAGTCTTGTTATCTTCCACAAAAGTAGGATATCATCAATGCCAAAAGCACAACTTTGCTCCAATTCAGTCTGCGTTCTGATAATATGGGAGGCTGATGTAGCAACATTGTCTCCAGGTTCTTCACTACTTGAACTGCCATTTCCTCCAGTTTCTTCACCACTTGAGTTACCACTATCCACCTCTTCATGGTTCATATCATCTGCTAGGACTCTAATGGGTCTCCCACAATCAATTCTGAGTTTCAGAAGGCAAGCAATCACAGTGCCAGTGGTTGTCCTTCCTATCCCCATCTAAATTCAGGTTACCATAGAATATATGTAAGCAGAAAAACATTAAACAGACTCTCTCTCTATCCCTCTGAGCCTGGGGAGGAACTTTTACCTGACAATTGAAAACAAAGGCAGTATCCTTGGAGGCAGAAGCAATATTCATCACCAATGTGTCAAAGTCTGAACTTTTAGGAGCTTTACCATCAGTGATTGGCACACGAGCATATTTAATGGGAAAACCATCAGCCTCTAAGCATTTGAAGACTTCAAGGGGTGTCTTGATAGAATCAGGTTTCACATCTTCCCATGCGTCAAAAATTTGTTCATCATTTGTTTCATGAATGACCATTATTGCACCTCCATAGCGTTCAGCTTCTCGTAGGATATCTTCTTTTAATCGAGCCTCCATTCTCTCCACTCTCTCTCGATCTATTCCCTGCATGCAATATATTATAATCTAATCTTACCAACTAGTGCCCATATCAATAAGAAGTATAAAATCAATGCCTAACATGCCTAAATCAAAGAAATAGGCATATTTAAAACATGGCAATGCCCATTTGGAGACTAAGGCTTCAGAAAAAGGAAAAAAAACTTCTGGCACTGTTCATACCTGTCCACAAGAGGTTTACAGGAATCTGATGCATGAAAAATGTAACAATCAATTAACTAAGACAGTCTACAGGAAACACTTCTGGCACTTTTTTGTCTCTGCTAACTAAGACAGTCTACATGAGTCCTAAAATATTCCAATATCATTAAGCAGCAAAGAGTCAATTTGTTCTTTGCATGATGAAGACACAGTAATACATAATGAAAACCTTTTTCCTTGACATCCACTACTGGATTATAATGCTAAAAACAGACAATTTTTTCACAATACACACAAAAAACTTAAGGAAATCAACTCTAAATCGAGTACACATTCAGCTCTAGTTTAGTAATCCAACAAATATGTACAGTAGGAGAGTGATCGTGTTTACCGTGTATTCAAGCATGTTCTTGTATGGTCTTTCAACTTCACGAAGCACAAATGGTTTCCCATTGATGTAGATAACAGGCTCTTCTCTCATGTTGTGCCAAAAAACTGGGCGACCACCTTTCAAGCTGCCAATCCTCTGAATAACTGCGAGAATACCATTAACGGTTGGATTTGCAACTCCATAAACTGGAAATCCAGGAACTTCTCTAAAATTAGGTGCACCCTCTACCCTTTCTGGTAAAGTTTGGTTCTGACAACCAGGAAGGTGGTCACTTTTTAGAACAGTTAGACTTCCTAGCACCTCCCCATTTCTTAAGGCAGCAACCACACCCATCTCATGAGGGCGGCCATCAGTAGACTCAGCAATCTTCATGAAAGATGGCTTTAAACTTGCATATCCAAGGGCACCCATTGGATCTCTCCTGAGCAACCTGCACCAGGAGAAATTGTTGCAAAATTAATTCCTATATTAACTACAGTATCCAGACAATTATTAGAGATAGATAGAAACCTCATTGTGCTCCAGTGTTGCAGCATCATGAAAATTGAAGTAATTTATATTTCTAATTTTTTGCTCGTATGATACAAAATCTGCAAGGCATGCTTAAATCACTCGAATCATTGGATAACCTTACCTGCGAATAATGCTATACAGTTCCGGCCGTGCTCTCATCCAGTCAGCAAAACTACTGTGACCAAAAGAACTAGAACGGAGGGCATCTCTCTCTGAGTGAATGTATACAGCGAAACATATAAGAAAGTAATATCTTTCCAAGTATTCAACAAAAAACGAAAGCGAAGCTTCTCTCTTCATCTCATCAGGCTGATGGAGAATGCTATTGCGGTAGTTAGCAATTGCTTCACGCAAGTTCTGTGGTTAAACCATTACATTCAGGTGAATTCTCTATGTAACAGAAAATAAAGAAATTTCATTTCTATTGGACCTGCAATTGAATGGACTAAGAATAATAACTAGAAAAACCTGCATGGAGGCACACTTGTCAATGACTTTATCTACTTGTCTTTTGCCTTCAACACCTCCCTGAATGTGCATTAAAACTCATAAGAAAACTCAAGGAAATGGTAACTCTTCCACATATCAAAAGAGAAACCAAGTAACCCTTCCACAAATCAAAAGACAAACCAACTACAAAATAAATAACAAAAGGATAAAGAAATAGGTAATTGTTAATATTCGGTACCTCCAAAACACGTGTCAAGCTTCTGATGACTGTATATTCTCCCCTAAGAAGTGCCTCCTCTGAGTTTGGCAAAGTATCAGCAACATTAGAACCTGAGTCGAACACTCTCCCCACTGAGTTGGATCTTGGGATACCTACAATACATAAGCAAATATATATACAAGCTCAGAATTCATCTCTTATAAATTATTTACCGGTTATACGAATCAAAGTAGCAGTTCAATTAAGAATGTTTTCTACATTAGCAAGTCATATTGAGTTATTCAGTTCCCTTCATTGGAATGCAAATCCCAAGCACGAATCTAGGTGCACAAGTTTTTACCATTTTCACATATTTATCATGAAATGAGCAATTGATAATATATCATCTAGATCTTCCCCTTTCTCAACTAGAAGCCCATCAGGACTACAATATTTCCCAAACATCCAGAGACGAGTACAACTTTGCTGTCATGCCCAACAATTCAATTTGGAAGAAAAAGAATAGCAGATCTATCATTCCTAATAACGAAAGGGGTTTAAATAGCAACTAATTAACAGCATGCAAAAGATGCAAGCGAATCCATTTAAAACTCAGTTTCCAAAAAGAATCATTGACCTAGTTTAGGTAATGTCATAAAGAGTGTTAACCAGTTAATACAATGCATAAAGGAGTAGCTATTGCTAAACTTGCCAAGAGCTCCAATCCGGTTGAGATAAACTAAAGTTGCAATCACCATCCCAGTTGTAGTTCTCCCACGTCCCATTTGGCAATTAAATATTATCTGAGTTTTAAAGTCTGCTTTATAAATCCTATCAACCTGAAAAGACAAAGAAAAGATGTGCAATAATCATCAGAAATTTATTGCAGGAACACCACAAATGCTCAAAAAATTCTATAGCTACAGTAGCATGTAAGTATTTGATGACCAAATCGAAGTTTATTAGCAACAAAAGAAAATTCTTGCAAGCAAATACATTACACTCTGTTATATCTGAAAACAATAACTCAAGAAAAGAAATAAATTCATATCAACAACAGCAAACAAGAATCATAACTTCACACTGAAGCATCAGAGAGGAAAAAGAATTTCTTTTAATTTTGGGAGTTTTGCTAGATAATGGAAACTCCCAAAAGTAAAACTCTCTTTAACAAACAGAATTATTAACAGTAAGTTGTCAGAATTAGAACAGCATGCAATGACGCAGTTGCAAAGAACAATTGGCAGATGTCTTCACTATGGCTCTCTGCAATTATTCCATGTGAGGTCAAATGAACAACTGGCAGATGTTTTCACCAAAGGACTCTATAACAAACAGTTTCATAACCTCGCTTGCAAGTTGGGCATGTGCGATATCTATGCACCAACTTGAGGGAGAGTGTTGACCGGAGATTATTAGCATTGATACTGTTATCATTATACCTATAATCTCTCCTATAATTGACAGATTTCATAGAGTTAATAGCTAGATTACTTCCTAAACAGTCCTAGGAATTTTGTATATAAACCCTTGCTCCTGTGTACACAAATACAAGAAATACAAATTATCTTCAACATTCAACAAGATTGATTGTGAACCCACTAAGGTATCAAAATCTCCTTCCTCTGGTGCTTTTTCATCAGTTATAGGAACACGTTCATAGTCGAAAAGGTAGTCTTCTAGATGAAGTTCCTCATTTGCCTGCTTACAACAATCAAGTAATGACAATAAGTTAGAAAATTGTAAGTGAATCTTTCTTTTGTATTCCACAATAAGTAGGAGTTTCAGTTGTTATGCCTCTAAAGGTGTCTTCACAGAATCAAATGACACCGGTTCCCACTGGTCGACCATCTGACCATCTGGCAATTCGTCAGTTACAAGTATCTTATTCCCATATCTGTCAAATCAGACATTTAATTTTAACTTAGAAATTAAGAGCAAAGGATGGAGACTATGCAATAACTGTCAAGAGGAAATATAGCATTTTCTCAAAGGAGCTACCTGGCAGCTTCCATTAGAATATCTTTTTTTAATCGAGCCTCCATTTGTTCAACCCTATACCTATTGATCCCCTAATATAAAAAATGAAAATTCACAGTCAATTAAACTAAAGTTGAAAAAGTTATAACTCATTTACATGCTACAGTCTGAATGCACATCTTATCTGATAGGTAGTCTAAGCAAATGTATTTCACTAAGATTTCACAGAATGTCATTGAATGCAGGCTATGCCAAATGAAACACAAAATGCAGCACATGATATTGTTAGCACAATTATCCAACATATGAATCAATTCATTTAAAACACAACTACTTGTCAAATTGCTTCAAGATTTGACATTTTACAAATGTGCTTCACCAAGAACCATAATAAGATGCCCAACTCAATACCATACCATACCGTGTACTCAAGGTTGGAGAAAGGCCTCTCAACATCACGTAATACAAATGGCCGCCCATTTATGTACACTACCTGCTTAAAGTGAAAAGGAAAATAGTTAATTAGAGCATAGAATTCCAAAAACACAACCAAGCTCATTGGGCTGGTACAGAATATTCACATCCATGATTTATTATTATAAAATTCAATGAAAGCAGCAATGCTTATGTTTCCCTTGCTGAGTTCAGTATCACAGAAATGTTACAGCAACATCAATAATTAGACTACAGGAAACTAGGCAAGCCAAAAGAATTTGACTACCAATCACATTATTCTAGATATAATTCAATAGTCATGGTATTTCAAATTCCACTGTCCACACCCTTAATGCTTCCACGAGAAATTTACCATCCAAAATTTGATCCTATGATGCAAGATGGCAAAGGAAGAAATGTAGAAACAGAATTCAACCATAACTTATCATTTTCTTCTTCGCTGTCCTCTTATAGAATCCTAGAATCGAGTATAAGAGCCAACATCCTTTCTTTCTCACGTAGCCAACTGCCCTTAATATAAGATGATTTGGTAATAATGTTGCTCTATCAAGACATCAGGCTCTATAGGTAGTAAGCCAAAATCGCTAAGAAGACAGAACTTGAAAATGAAATTCCAAGAAAGCTATAGCTCCAAAGATTACTCTATTAAGGGCAAATCTAATTCTGTTATTGTATATAATTGATTTCTTTCTTTTAACACTAATCAATAGGTTCTCATAGGTAATTTGGAGTTCAGAAAATAAAAAAAAGGCAGAAAATGCTATATCCTGATGCATGAGAGACGTAGCATAGGGTTGTGTTGTAGTCTAGTTGGAAACAAGGCGACACTTTTTGCTGTAAACCATTTGTCAGGTTCAGCACAGGGGACAAATAGAAGGTATTCCGCCACTTCTGGAACAAAATATAGATGGATACTCAGGTGTCTTGATCGACCACGTTGTGCCAAAAGAGTCATGTCTAACTATTTAGGAAAGAACTTGGATCGAAATTGAAAAAGATCTTTAAGAATTACAGCTCATCTTATTAGAACTTTGCAAATTCATAACACCAGACTAGTCACATTTTGCTAACTTTGCATGCCAAGAAGATAGTTCAGCTAAAAGATTAGCATATCAACAGTGACTAAAACACACAGAGATTGCATAATGAGTTTATCAAACTAGTTTGCGTGCTGGCAAGAACGTTACCGGTTCCTCACGAAGGTTAAACCACAAAACTTGCACTTGCTTCCTATCCTTCTGGGCCCCAATATACTTGAGAACATTCCGGATCCCCTCCATCGTTGGAATAGCAACACCATGAACAGGTAAAGTATCAGCCTGTCACAGCATCAGCAATTAAGAGGGGAAATTTTAGAATAGAAAAGGAGTGTAAAATTGAAAACAGTCGCATTTGCTCTATCACTAAACATTCAATTACCCAAGCCAAAACGGTTATAGATAAGATCATATCACAGGCATGCATGTCAATTCAGGAAATTTTCCATATACCCATTGGTTTACGGAAGTCCAATCCCTAGCTAAAATTTCAATAGGACCAGTAAATGCTATTCAACCAGTGAATGAATTAATTCCGTCATTGCGAATAAAAAAAATAGACATAAAGAAAAGAGAGACGACCTGTCGGTAATTGGGAGCGCCATCGATTTGAGGCGTTAAGCGCTTGTTCTGACAGCCAGGAAAGTGGTCGCTCTTTAGAATGGTCTTCTTTCCAAGCACTGATCCGCCTCTCAGCTTCATCACCTGCTCTGGTTCTTTGGGTATCGCCGACATATCGCCTGTCCTTTTCTCACTTCCGATTCCAACTTCTTTTACTTAGACACTCTCAATTCTCTCAACTACCGAACCAAAAAAAAACAAACAAACAAACAAAAACTCACAATTCTCAACCCTCTGAGCTATATCAAACTACAACATTTGCTTTTGCTCTCAGTAGTGAGTATATACGAACGGCAATTAGAGCAGAAAACAACAGTGCAATAGGAAGAAGAAAAAAGAAGAGAGTCTTGCGAGAGAAACGTGAGAGGAAAAGAGGGAGGATAAAGCTAAAGAGATAAAATGCGTAACAGGTCGAGGCGTGAGAGATGGATTTGAGGGAGGTGTCCGTCGGGTGACTCAAGATTTTCTGTTTAGTTTTTTGATGTTTTATTGTGTCCAGTAAATTTTAGCTATTTATTTATATAGATCTTACGTAAGTCTTGCATAAATAAATACAGATCTCACAAAAATAAATGATTGAAATTTACCAAACATAATAAAATATTATAAAATTAAACAAAGCATCTCTCCTGTCGGGTTGTACCTTCAGCCTGTTTTTCCCTCAAAACGACCGTCGTTTTTATAATATAAGCCGCATAGACATCAGATGCCGTATCCATTGCTTTGCGTGCCACTGACATTGGAGTGGGCCCACTTTTATGGGTATATATTGAGGGGATGTCAGCCGATACGTCTCATTCCTCACAGTCCAACGTGAATTGCGTGTTCTTTTTCTTTTTCTCTTTTTCTTTTATTTTTGTTTTCTGATGGGGCGTTGCGTTGGACATCCAAACACCAATCATAACCCGCCAAGTACCCTAATTTTCTTTTTTCAACAAAGTACAAATACATATAATAAGGTAAAGTTAATTAATAAGATTAGTTTTGGTAAAGGTTTATTAAGGCTTAATTCAATACTAGTGGGAGAATCCACGTGCTTATGTACGGTAACTACTCGTAATCCTTTGACTTTGATATGGTATTTTATTTAATTAAAACAATGTAATCGGCAAGTGTAATCTTGCACAGTCGTCTACACAACTGTTTTGCTTGCTAAATATTAATAAAAAGATTAATTAGATTCGTAATAAGGTCTTTGTTAGGATTAAAGTGATTAGACATTTCGTTAAAAGAAACAACAAAAGTAATCGTTTTACGATTTGACACGTTTAACGCATGCTCGGTGCTTTCTTTTCAAACACGTTCAAAATTCAACATTCAACGGCGCAAGCATTTTAATCAATTATTGGGAACACTAAAGTAAAGCAAAAGAACCTTTTTATTTTCTAAAAGGGAATGAACATCAAAAACAAACAAAGACACTCGCTGATCTCAATGTAGTAATTCAAAGATTTATCAGAGGCTCTTGAACAGGCTAATCGATCGACACATTAGTTCCCTTTACGACTCACATGCTACAACTGCGTCTCCCAAATTCGATATAAAAGGTCATGAGTACCTACTACTAAAAAGTTATTTTCGGTTAAAACTATATTAGAAAAAAAGAGAATATTAATTATCTTCAAAGAGTCTACTTCTATGACCACACGTCATATTTAAGTATCCATGCCAAGTTAAGACTTGAGTAGATGTCCTATAATTCTGTAGTTAAAGAAGATCTCCTGTCGATGTGATGTAGAAACTCACGATACCACCTCCCTTGACAACCCCTAATTAAGCTACCCGTAATAGCAAAATTTGATCCTTACTTAATTGTACCATCCAAATTAATTTTGACCCAAAATTCAGAAAGTTTCGTCAAACCTACTAAGGTTCCTGTGTGTAAAGCAAAAGAGCATTACTATCATGCCCGTGCCACTTTGTAATTTAAAGTTTTTTTTTACATTAATCTAAAGTAATATTATTGATTTTATTAATTGATGTATTAAATTCTCTACACATAATAATTTAACATAACATTAAATGTTTTTATATTAGAAGCTCCCAAACTTAAGTTGCATTGCTCTTATTTTTTGTAATTTATTTATATTTCATTTTTACTATTAAACATCACATACAAATGCTTTCCAATCGAATATGTATACAACTATACTGAATGTATTAGTTGTTAGTTGAAGAGTGCGATTTCTTGTATACCATCGACTTCAAA
>JANKYF010000009.1:40773430-40785933 GCA_029829435.1 Erythroxylum hondense
TACATTTTTAATTATCAAATCAGTCGGATACCAAGTCTAGTATGGTATTCGTAAAATTGATTGAAGAGGAGGTAGAGTTTTATAAAAAAGTTATCGTAGAGTTGAGAGAGAATGAATGGTTAAATTGGCTGGTATATTTTTTAGATTAAATTAATGAGAAAAGTAATCTAAATACTTTCCGTAGTTGACGATCACTATTGCTAATTTAGTTTTCGAGTTCAACATATAAAGTATTCAATATTTAGCTTTTTCTTTTTTTCTTACCCTAAATTAGGTATCCTTATCTTATTTTTGCAATGTTGTTGTTTTCTTTTTCTATAATATAGATACGAGGTCCTGACAGTAATTAGAAGCAATTATTTTTTGGCAGTGGTTGTTCATTGTTGGCTTCCCTGATTTAGCCACCACCTCTCGCAGAAATATCCGGTAGTTGGTTTTCTTAATTGTTTCTCGTCCAATTAACAGGAATCTTCCCTGAAGGGATTCGTCAGGAAAGAACTGGAAAAAACCATTGATGGAAGAGTCGGATTGCAGGCTATTGCTTACGGAAAACGGTAAAAGCATAAAAAGCCCTCCAAGGACGTTGGAAGAGTTTGCTTGGTGAGCAAATTACTGACGAAACTTAACAGTCCGAAACGTTCCAGTTTTAAACAAAAGTTGTAGTTGCCACTTGACATTACCATTTACAAAACGATATTACATCTGGGTAAAGCTATCAAAGTTAATTGTTAAGTACGGATTCCTAGCCAACTGGAAACTCCTCATTTGATCCTGTCTACTACGTTAGTTGTCTCACAGGTATCAAACCTTCATAGAAAAGGAATTATGGCTATAATCTCCGTCCAGGACTTACTTTTTTCCAATGTTAATTTCATTTTTCTCTTTGTTTTATGTCCTTTGTTTTAGGTTTGAGTATATTTGTGCTTATGCAGCGAGACCCTGTGTGAACAAACAGGGATAGACATGAAATGACATGCAAAGAATAAGTATTGATCAAGTGTATACTCGTTAATATAGTAAGATTTAACCTGAGTGTTTATCCCTCCAATCTTTACATACTTCTGTTCCCCTTTCCAAAATCTCACCATTTCACTCCAAGATATGTGGAACTCGAACAGCTGGAAATCGTTTGCAGATGTTGAGATAGGCAACTCATTTTGCAGTTTACTGCTGTCATCAAATTCGAAGGCAAATAAATGAATAAAACATGGATCATGGCAAGCTAACGACGAGATGTGCCTTACAGGGTCCTCTTTCTGTCTTCATAACTCCAGCGGCTGAGCTCGAGTAAATACAAAAACACCACCACCTCCAACAGCGCGCCCCAAAAGCATGTTCCTGTCCAGATAGGACAGGTAATATAGTCCTCCAACTGATCTCCTGAAATCCAAGATTGTTTTTACCATCCATGTGCAGTCCCTAAACAACATTGTAAACACTGCTATTCTAAACAAAATAGTACAAAAAAGCTTACCTAGTTGGGTTTCCTGGGTTTGTTACAGGAAAGTGGGCTCTGAAAACACGAATAAACTGCAATATCTGCACATAAAAGCAAGCACCAGTACAATTCTCATGAAGGATGGAAACGACTCACTGTTTTCACAAACAGGTATTGTACTTCAATTAGATATATTTTTACCAATTGTTTGTAGTAGCATTAGGCTCAATATTACCAAAAAGACCTCTATTGAGTCAATGTACTAGATCTTTGCTATACTCAACACATAAGTCTGGAGATTCATTCACCTGTAGACTTAAGAATGAGCGTGGTAAAATTGCCGGAGCTATGAGAGCTTGCAACTCTTCGTTTATTTTAATGTTTTGGAGGCTGATCTGCCAATTGCAAACATGCAGGACCAAATCATTAAAGGAATGGAACATCTGAATCAAACATAGAACAGGAAAAACTGACGGTGTAATGGTTCAAGTAAGAGCAGACTTCAGCAGCTTCAGGCCTATCATTTTAGCTAGAACTCATGAACTTGTTGGCACAATAAAGGTTCACAAGAGGGCTTGCCTGGGAAGAGAAAGCTGCATAATATACCTTTACAGTTTTGGAAGTCATGTTTCATGAAGGGCAGAGAAGCTGACCTCTTCAAACTGAAGATGGATGTTACGAATGGAAACAACATCAAACTTAGCAGAAACAAGGAGAGTAACACCTTCTTCTTCCTGTGTAGCATAAGGACCCCCAAAAGAAACAAACAGAAACGAGTAAAAGTTAATATAGAGATTATGGCGCATAAACCAATTATTTCAAGTTAAGAATTCCGAGTCAAGTAGTCTATTTTTCTTAGTTTTATAAACTATTTGCTCTTGATCAATTGCATGCATGAAGTATGTAAAGTTGATTCCTTTTGGGCAGATCACATTTTCGGAGTTACTGGGCAACAGAATATATTTGAAAGCTTCTTTACATATCGTTGAAATTGCAGAGGGAAGGGAAAACAGACTGTACCTCGAACAATGTTGGAATACTCCATCGAACAACATTACGAACAATGCCACCATTAGACTGATCCCGGCACTCAAATTTCTGGAAGATCTGACCAACCTGTGTTTGAAAAGATGGAGAAAATATGGCATATGTTACCAAAGGAAATCGCACTGAAGCAAAAATAAAGCTCATAACTGAATGAGACTTTTTGCTGTTAACATATTCGTTGATCAAGCTTCTTAACATAATCTGTACCTACAGGAAGGATGGGATCCATATCAAAGAAGTCAGTTGTTTGATATGGAACGAACATAATAAACGGTAAGAAGTCCAAATTGGATTAACTGTGCGATTCTAAGGATTGAACAAAATTCGAAACAAAATCTTCAGTCTTCCAACCTGCAAGAACGGAAGTCTTGCGGCAGCTTCAAAGAGGACAAGGACATCAGGTGCAGAAGTATACTGAAGTCTCCACGTCCCATCCAACTGCACTAAGTCAACTGGAGCACCAATGTTGTATTTCTCCACGTTCACCTGTCGGAGTTCAAGTGAAACAAGATAAGCTCATACCTTACTTCTCTATTTAACTTATATCTAGAGACTCTCCTATCAAATGACAAGCGGTATTCTTATTTTTCTACATAAGCAGGGAAAAAAGAAGACATCAGACGCTGATCAGAACTAGAGTCAGGGAAAATAAGAGAAACAAACCAGAGCCTCCTCAATCAAAGATCGCTGATCAGCGCTGGTGGCAAGCCCCCGTTGTGTATCTTGCACTAGTCTTAACAAATCATGCTTCTTGTTCTCAATCTCAAACTCAGAAACCTGAATCCGATCAAGTATTTTATTAGTAAGAACGCACATTGACACCCATACTTGTCAGTAAATGCAAATAGAAGATAAAGGACACAACCTGAGATATGTCAGTAGCCAAAGTCGCAGAACACGAAAATTTCTTCTTCTGAAAAGCAAATTTTCTGGTTTTGGAGCTAAGATATGAGCCGAAAGGTCTAATCTTGAAAATGGGTTTATTGTTGACAGTATAAGGATGCACTGAGGAAGTGAAACACAGATCCATTTCTCACTGACACTGAGATAGGACAACTATTCGTTTGTATTTGAGTAAGTGTTATCCATGAAAAGGCGCCCAAGTTAAGAAGAAGAAGAAGGCAGACGATAGGAAGCTGAAGTGAATAGCGCACCTATAGAAGGTGAGGAAGTGGATAAGAGCATGTGCTTTAGGGGAGCCAAGAAGATGATAAGTGGAGTTTCCTCAACGGCCCGAACGACAAGTCGCGGACTCAACCTCGAACAAACGACGACGTAGATAATTATAAAATCTTCATATTTTTTAACATGTTTACATGAGGTAAGCAACGGAGCGAATAGAGACAAACAAAATTTCGGCTGGTTGGTAAGGTCATCTATTGCTCAATCTCTATCGACGAAGAGGTTAGTATCACTTCTCCGTTTATTCTTCGTGTTTATTACCCTTTTTTGTTTTTGTTGTTTTCTACCTCAGAAGCGTAGCTGCATTTTCCGGGTTCTTTTTCAATTACTATAATCTGTAGGGTTTAGGGTTTATCAAAGGTTTTTCTCATTTGCTCTTTCTCTTAGGAAATTTTCCTTCTAGGCATCAATGGGGTCGCTAATTCGTGAATGGGTAGGATTCCAACAGTTCCCTTCCTCCACGCAAACCAAACTTGTTGAATTGTTTGGAAAATTGAAGGAAGAGGTCTTAATTTCCATCTCATCACTGTTGTTCTTGGTTATTTTTTTAATTAGGGTTTGCGGGTTTGTCTTTAACTTTTTTATCTTTGCGTTGTTGCAGGGTATGAGTACTTTGACTATCCTTGTTATGGGAAAAGGTGGTGTTGGAAAATCTTCAACTGTCAATTCACTCATTGGAGAGAGAGTGGTCAACGTGAGCTCCTTTCAGGTTAGCTTTTGGTTACTCTAATATCTCTTCAGTATTGGATTAGCTATTAAGGGGAAGTGGAATTTCTCTTGTACTTGTGGATTATTAGTAACATTGGTGTAATCCAGTCAGAGGCCATGAGACCGGTAATGGTTTCACGTAGTCGGTCTGGATTCACCTTAAACATCATCGATACCCCAGGCCTTGTTGAAGGCGGTTATGTTAGTTACCAAGCACTTGACTTGATTAAACGGTATGTAATTTCAGAAATTTTGGTTCATGTTATTTGTTCCTGCCTATTTTTCATGACTGAGCTACAAATTTTATGAGTCGACTTGCTGCCTCTGGCTAATGATGCAGGTTTCTTCTGAACAAGACTATAGATGTTCTGCTTTACGTTGACCGCTTAGATGCATACAGAGTGGATGACTTGGATAAGCAAATAATTAGTGCTATTTCTGATAGTTTTGGTAAAGAAATATGGCGGAAAAGTTTGCTTGTCCTCACTCATGCTCAGCTCAGCCCACCGGATGACCTGAGTTATGATGTCTTTACTGCTAGAAGATCAGATGCTGTTTTGAAGACACTTCGTACAGGAGCGCGAATTAGAAAGCAGGATCTTAAGGTACAATAATGTTTTTGGGGGTGTTTTTCTGTGTTCTTTTGTGTGGAGAATGGGCTACGGGAACATATGGAGGGAACAGAGGGTAGCATGGCAGTCAAGACTGCTGAAACTCTTTGTTAGAGACCTCCAGGAAAGGATTAGTAATAATGGTCCTTCTACAGGGTCTCAAAATCATAGATAATCATTAATTGAGATCCTACCAAACTATACGAGAAGTTATGTGGTTGGCTAAAAAGATCTAGTTTCAATTTCTGATTGAGTAACCAGACTAACAAAATTTGTCACAGTGATATATAATTACTAAAAGATAAATTTGATTCTTTTGAGAGGATTAATTAGGCAAGTTTGTACACATTTTAATTGTATATTTAGTTCATGACGGAGAAAAAGAAGGGTGAGCTTTTGCCGAATTCTGAATTTTCCAAGTGGGAAGATGATTTTTTTTTTTTGAGAGTGATTCCTAGAATTGGTGATTTTGAAACCCGAAAAGTTATATTTGAGAACCTATTGCGTGATACTAATTTCTTTGTTTCAATTCTGGGAGAGATTCCTAATTGTTGTTATAAACTCCTTACTGTATGTGTTTTTGTTGAAGTGTTGGCCTATTCTCTGTTTGCCGTACATCAGTAGCTCAATTGTGGGTGTTAAGTGGATTGATTAATATAATTGACAGGTTGTTATGGCACTTGAAAAATTAATTATTGGGAGGAGCATCCTCACTGTGTATATTGTTGCCTGTGAATTTTACAGTAAGATATTTTCTACATTCTTTATCTCCTGCTTAATGCTATTTGTTTCTTTTAATGCTTTTAGGATTATTCTATTCCTGTTGGTTTGGTTGAGAACAGTGGGAGATGCAATAAAAATGAGAATGATGAAAAGGTAAGGTAGCTAAGATCTGAATTTCGGATTACAAGTGCATTAGTTATTGGTAAATAAGCATGTTTTGGATGCAGATTATTCCAAACGGTGATGCTTGGATTCCAACCTTGGTAAAAGAGATTGTTGATGTTGCAACAAATGGGAACAAAGGGATCATAGTTGACAAAAGGTTGGTAGATGGATCTGAGTCAAATGATAGGGGAAAAATGTTGATCCCTCTCCTTATTGGGGTTCAGGTAAGCATTTCTTGTATTCCCTCATTTTGAGTTCCCCATTCACGATTGAAGTCATGGGTCTATAACATAATCCATTTTGCAGTGGCTTATCATGAAATGGATACAGCAAGCAATTAAGGATGATATTGCAAGGGGTGGGAGGTCTTTGTAAGTGTTGGCCACAGATCATTCTGTCCAGCTGCAAGTTCAGTTGATGTTGAACTTTTGTTGTGTTTCTCAATCATATGTTCTTGCTACGAATATTTCGGTCAATCATAGCTGCTGCCTACATCTTGTATTCTTGTTAGTGATTGGATGCTAGGTGAAAGAGATTGGCGTCTGAAGTTGAGTTTAGTTTCTCTGCTATATTTTTAATTTTTTGCGTAATTTCTCTGTGATTATGCTTTAGTTCTTGTTCCACTTGTCTCAACCGGCTCGAGCTGAAAATTCCCACCATGCTACCCTTATGTCAGGGTGGCTGCTAATGAATCATGGAATTATACACTTGCACTATAGATGTAATATTTAGGGGGCGAAGCTGGTGCATTTTGTGGTATACTGCTGTTATTTCCTCGGTAGTGGCGTTGGCTTCTACTAGTTCACTCGCATCTTTTGCACTTCTTTATTGTATGAGGTGGTGGTTGGTGCCGCGAGCATCACTCATTCCCATTCCAGTGTTTAAACTATGCACAAGAGGACCTACCTATCAATCCTGGAAGAACCGATTCTGCCGAACCTTTGCTATGCAAGCTAAATAAGAAAAATATTGCTTTTGCCTCTTTGTGGACCTGGTTCTTGAGCAGCTACTGGTTGGTGATGATGGTGCCTTCACTCCAGGCGTGGTAGTCGTACAGTAAAGCTGTTTCTGTTATCTTTCTGCGCAGATTGCGGGAATCTGCGTAGTTGAGGAGCGAAGTGTTCTCGAGGTTGTAGGGTTGTGGGGGACCATTCACCTTAGCAATGACTGTCGAAGGTTTTTTATAAACTCGTGTGCTGTGTGGGCAATCATTAAGCACTCCGCTTTAGGCTGCAAACATCATTACGGACACCACAATATGTTAATGGCTTCATCATTGCATGTTTAGTAATGCATGGATTTGTATTAAACACGCATGATATGATATCCTTCTCAGTCATGTTTTCACTTCTTTTATTAATGTTAAAACAGTAATCTTAGATGCTGTTGTTGATCTGTTTAGACAAAAATGTCTACACAAGGGATAAACCGTTTATTTCAGCTCGCAAGCATTTCCGGTGCATTTTCCTAACCAAAAACATGGCTTCTCTGTTACCTCTCAGGATTTGGTTGTAATAGATACCCATGATAGACTTTCCTGGGACTTCATCTTAGATACCCTTCTCAAGATTGGTATCCTGGACTCTTTGACTAATTTGATCATGAAGTGTCTTTCCTCAGCTTCTATTCACGTAAACTGGCAAGGGGAGCTAAGTGACTCATTCTCTCCCACCAGAGGTATTTGACAGGGCGACTTGATATCGCCTTATCTTTTCGTTCTTTGTATGGAAAGACCGGCCCACCTAATTAACGATTCTGTCTCTAACGGACGTTGGAAGCCGATCAAATTAAGTAGAGGTGGACCGCATTTATCTCACTTATTCTTCGCTGATGACTTCATTTTGTTTGCGGAAGTGGACATTGAACAGGTGAAAGAAATAAGTAAAACTTTAAGCACCTTTTGTACAGCTTCCAGTCAAAGGGTCAGTCAAGAAAAGCCTTGATGCTTTTTCTCTAGGAATATTCCGACCACTCAGGCGCATTACCTAAGCGAGGCATTGGGTTTCAGTTAAACTAACAATTTAGGGCGATACCTTAGAATGTCTCTCTTACACAAGCGAATTAAACAAACCTACCAGCATATTCTGGATAAGGTTCAACAAGGACTCTCGGGGTGGACGGTAAATCTTTTATCGCTCGCAAGGAGAATAACGCTGACTCAGTTTATCATAGCAGAGCTACCCACTTACACGATGCAGACGGTACGTCTGCCGCGTCAACTTTGTGATGCTCTGGAGAAAATCATTCGACAATTCCTATAGGGCGCGACATCCGACAACAAGAAGACGAGCTTGGTCAATTGGGGCACTGTGTGCTTTCCTAAAGTGCTGGGGGGAAGGGTGGGGGGAGAGGGGAGTTGAAATTCACAAAATAAGGGAAACCAATGATGCCTTACTTGCAAAGCTAGGATAGTCAATGATTTCTAAGCCAAATGCATTATAGGTTCAAATTCTCTCGGTTAAGTATACTTTTGATGCTAACAATTTTCCTCTTTTCTTTGATGCAACAAGAGGATCGATGATCTGGAGGAGAATCAAAGTAATTTGGCATCGCGTTCTGCAACGCATGAAATTGATGATCTGTGATAGCTCCAAAACGAAATTCTGGCTCGATCCATGGGTTAAAGACTGGGGACTTCTTATCTCTCGTGGAGTAGCCCCAATTTCACCAGACATTATTGAACGTCGGATTCGTCAATTTATAGACACAGTTGGTAATTGGTATTGGGAAGCCTTCCAACACTTGCTCCTGTCTTCGATTTGCATGGCTATAGCAGGTATCTTTCCGCCAAAGCATTATTTAGGGTCGAATAAGCTTATTTGGGGTCGAACGGATAAAGGACAATTCACAACTACGTCAACTTACTCCATGATATTGAACCATAAAGAAGTTTTGACCAACGCAACCTGGAGGTCTATATGGCAGTGGTAGGACCCGCAACGAATCTGAACATTTCTTTGGCTCCTCTTGCATGATAAACTCTCACGAATCAACAGAGGGTGTACAGAAAATTTACTTCGGATGCTACTTGTTACCACTGCCACCTTGAGGAATCCTCTCTTCATGTAGCGTGGGACTATCCCAAAGCTCGCAACTCATAGAATAGGTTTCCCACTCAGGTAATCTCGGTAGAGTTTTTTTATGACGAACAACAAGGAGTGGCTCATAATGAATCTTCACACACATCGATTGGTAGGGGGTTTTGACTGGGTGACATAGCATGTTGGTTTATCTGATTCTGGCGTAATAGGGTACTCTTCGATGAGCATTTTTCCTGGCCGATTTTGCCAGATCATCAGGTTATAGAATTTGTCCATCACATTCTACTGGCAGAAGATTGGCAACAACGAACTCGACTGGGTAATTGCACTAGACGAGACTAGCTCATCTGTTGGAGTAAACCTCCTCAAAGTTGGGTGAAATTAAATACGAACGGAGCCAGCAAAAGCTCAAGCCTTTCGGCCACAGTAGGTGGCTTATTTCGAGACAGTTCGGGCGCTTGGTTGGGAGGATTTGTTCAGAACATTGGTTTGTGGTTTACGACAATTGTTGAACTTTGGGGAGTGCTCTCAGGCCTTAACCTAACTTGGAACCTAGGATATCGTCATATAGAATTAGAAGTGGATTAGAGCATAGTGATTCAACCTTTTGGAAGAGAGAAGTGGATTAGAGCATAGTGACCAATATGTTGTCTTCCCCAATGACGAGATCTAGCTACGTCTCTTAACCTTTTAGTGGTGAGCATTGATGAACTATTTACCCGTAACTAGGCTGATGTTATTCGGCACATATATAAGAAAAGTAATCGTGTGCGAACTGACTTGTAAATTTTGCAGTCCAGTTCAAATTAGGAGTCACTATTTTTGAGCTCCCACCAAGGGTCTGCATATCTATCCTCTTAAATGACGAATCTGGGGTTTGTCATGCTCGTGGTCACATGTAATTTGTAACGATTGTCTTCCCTTTATAAAAAAAATAAAAAAAGGACATATTAAATCTCTCTGAGACATATAACAGTTATAAGGGCCTATATAACCAAGGCTTCCAATGTTCATATGAGCACATTAAAGAACGCATACCACCGTCGTCAACGATGGGTAGAAATTTCAGCAATGCTGTGATGGCTGTCTTGGTGCCACACCCCTCAGTTCTCTTCTACCTCTCTTTTCTCAGCCATTACATTGCGAGTGTTAATAACAACACTTCTTTGTCTCCTTTGTGGTCATGGTGCGTTGATCACCCTTTTCTCTTGGTCAATTACCTCTTCTTCTTCAACGTCAACGTCCTCTTCTGGATCATCAGCCTCTTCCGATCCAGCCACTGGGTATGTGCGTTTTCCACTTTTTCCCCTTGTTGGGTCTTCTTCGTTAGTTTTGACTTTTTAGTTGTGTGAATTTTGTGTGTGCAGATGATAGATTTATATTGGACTGTCATACCGGTGCTACTTGTTTACTACTATGCGATGTACCCGTTGGCACAATATAACTGGTGGAGGTCAAGAATTGTGATCGCCATGACATGGGTGTGGAGTCTGAGACTTACCCATAACTATTTTAGGCGGGAAAATTGGCAGTGGGGTGCCAGAGAAGACTGGAGGTTCACTGATATGCGTCGCCAATATGGCAAGCACTGGTGGTGGATTTCTTTTTTCTCTGTCTACCTCTCTCAACAGGTTCTCTGTTTTAGCTTTTGATCAGGATTAACCATAGTTGTTAGTAATCAACAAATTTTGTATTGTTGTAAATGTTTGTTAAAATGCCTGAATGAAGTTTCATCTACCATAAGATATTTGGCATCCCACTTGAGCAATTAACCTGCCATGAATGATGCAGATAGAAGTCCAAGCAATGCAAAATTTACCTTTTGGTGTTTTTCCTTATTCTGTGATGTAAAAATTGCAGGTGTTTTTGCTTGGTATATGTCTCCCTTTATACAGTATTCATTCCGTTGATATGCCGTTGAATATGTGGGATTTCGTAGCAGTTGCTGTGTGCCTTATGGGCATCGTCATAGCGTACTTTGCTGATACACAGCTTCATGATTTTGTGACGAGAAACAACAAACTGAAAGAGCTTGGGAAGCCACTTGTCCCATATCTGGACAGGGGCTTGTGGTGCTACTCTCGGCATCCAAACTACTTTGGAGAGCAATTATGGTGGTGGGGTTTGGTGCTATTTGCATGGAACCTGGGACAGGGGTGGACATTTCTTGGGGCTCTTATCAATAGCTTGTGTTTGGCCTATGTTACTGTGCTAGTAGAGCAGAGGATGCTAAGAGAAGATCACAGAACTGAAGCCTATAAACTATATCAGAAGACAACTTCTGTGTGGATCCCTTGGTTCAAGTCATCCGCTAGTGCCAGAAAAGACAAGGATACTTGATCTGATTTTATGTGCGTGTTGTCCGCATTACTAATATGATCTGTTCTTCTTCTGTAATTGTTTATGTAAACAATTGAGTTCTCTGTTCATGATTTGATCTGAATCTTTGAGAACATATTGTATATGAAAGATCTAGTTTTCATGGATCGACCAATTTGAGGAATGCTTTTCATGACCAAGAATATAGCATTATGTAAATGTCTCTGATTCTGAAATGACCGTGAGACTATTGGATCTTTGGAAGTGATGCGTAGATGGTTAGTTGAATTGCAAGTGCAGTGAACCACGGATCCAGGATGATTAAAATATGTACTGAATCCGAGTCATTGGATCTTGAACTTAAATCTGAGGAACCTGTCAACCCATTTTCGGTGAAAAGATATTTTGTTTTACAAGAAAACACGTTTTACAGAAAAACAACATATTTACATATCCCTATCTTCTTATCCCTATTATCATCTCTACCATCATCTTGAATAATACTACTCATCCTTTCTACATGTATTTTGTTGTCCCAAGCTCCCCTCTTCCTTCTGTTTCTTTTTTTCTTCGGGACTCTTGCCTCAAAAACCCTACATACAAGTTCACATGCAGTATACCTCTATACCTAGCACAACATCCAGCAAATATTTTCAAGCCCCAAGATTTGACTATCTCCGCCGCACATAGATGAGGCAGCTCCGACGGTGGCAATGAAGGCTGGAGATTGAAAGAGGTATCAGAATCTTCAAGAAAACCAGTAGCTCATCGGAGAGGAGGGAAGTAAAATCTGGTGCAGGTAAGTATGTGAAGTCGTCATGGTTAGGACGCTAAGTTGGTGAAGTTGATGGAGTGGTACTATTGGAAGTTCTTGTATGCATCTTTTAACCCAACAAAAAGAAACAAAAAATCTCAATAATTCACAGGTCAATTGCAACTTCAAGCACTGGCACTTGGTCTTGTGTTGTGTAGTAACAAACGGGTTTTCGTTTTAATGGAGTTTGGTGACATCAAAATAGGGTTAGGAAGACTTTGCCACTTTGGGTTCCGCGTGTGGAGTTGGGTTCGGATTTACGGTGTTGGATAATAAGTAAGCTTTATCGCCATTTTCTTTAATATACATAATAAAGCAACTTAGCTATTTAGGCCTGTTTATGGTGTTGGTATTCCATAACATTGTTTAATTTTTTAAAATATTTTTTAATTTAATGTTAATTTTTTAAATTTTCAAGTAAATTATTAACTTTGTAAAATTTATATAAATTTTTA